>VDFB02369198.1:0-14353 GCA_007258455.2 Sequoia sempervirens
AGTGAGTAGACCAGATAGGAGGTCTTGTAGAACTTAGAGCTCTTCTTCACATTCATAAACTTCTCATGGAAGCAATTGCTTATGATGCCTCCCCAGTAGAACTAGGCTTTCGTGGTGACATCTTCGTCCCCACAGAGGATCTGTTCAACGAAATACACCATCCACTCTTGGAAAAATGCTGCAGTAGGTCCATCACCCTACTCAACATGGTTACTAGGTCGTGGTAGTCCTCATAGAAATTGTTGCAAAAGAGGTCTTGAGGCACCTTTGTAGTGCTACTCCTTTTCTCCTTGAGCCAGTACTGGTTTATTAAATTTTTGCAGCCCATAGGGTCCTCATCCCATGTTGCCTTACCTTCCTCCATGGTGGGCACCTCCATCTCCTCAAAGGTGGGAATATGGAAAGTTTTAGTAATGGCCTCAACCGACATATCAACAAGGATGTTTCTGTCCCTATCAACGTTGGTTCTCGTCTTTCACTGGTAGGCTTGCCTACAAGCCATGACCAATTCAAGGGCAATGAGGGATGGAGGGAAGCCTGAAGCTTTTTCAATCCCACTTTTTCTAATTAACCTTGCATTATCAGTCTTTGGGTGGATTCTAACCCTTTGTTTGCACTCATCAATATCGATGTGGCCAATATTGGTGTTTGTGATTTCCTTCTAATCGGTGATGATTTTTGAATGCAAGGAATCATCCTAAAACTGGTACTTCATTTGGTCTTTTTCCTCTCTTCTACAAGGATTCTTTCCTGCTTTCTTTCCTGTGTCCTTCTCTACAACTGCCCCTGAGGGTCCTGCACCTGATTCTATACATCCTGCAAACAAAGGCATAATGAGTGCAACCAATCATGAAAGTGTTAACATTAGTTGAAATCTCATGGAAAAAATCCAATTAGACAATACATCATTCATAAAATCATACTTTTACTTCTAGATTCCTTTAGTCATTTACTGGAGGGATTTTGGGCAAACCAAGCTCAGGGAGTCGGACTTCCCTAACATGAATGTTGTTTTGAAAGGGAAAACAAGCTGGGGCAATCCGGGTGATTTCTATCATCTTCATATTTCGATGGTTTGAAAGGCTCGTGTCAAAGAGATTCAAATTTAAGCATGTGGGTTGAGATTAGTTTTCAAATTTGAGGTTATTTAGATCACTTTTGGAGAACCCGGAGGTTAAGGGCCAAAAAGCTGTCGAGACTTTGCTATTTGAAACGGCTAGGAAGAAATGGAGTTTTGGGGCCAGAACCTTGGGGTACGGGACCTGGGAGGTCCAAGGACGATCGATTGTTTCTTTGAAACTTTGAAGAATTCGAGCTTGAAGAGGTGGGAATCCATCGTGAATTGTCGTTTTAAACGACAGTTGTGGGATGGAAGTCCGGAGGAAGTGGCCCAATGGGCTAGACCCGGCATCAAGTTTGGCTACCAAATTTTTGGGTTAAGTTTCTTGGAAAATAGGAGGGCAGAACCTGGAGGTCAGGAAGACAAGAAAGTTAACCTTTGCATGTTAGCCAAAAGGGCACGAAATCTTGGTGGTCAGGGCCCAACAAGGGTATGGACGCCAAGGTTTGATGTTCATTAGTTTTTGTGGCGAATGAAGGCTCGGTACCCAAGAGGTGAAAGGATGTCGCTTGGTGGCCGTTTGAAACGATGAAGATGCTAAGGAAGTTCACATACAAAAATTTGGGGATCGGGACCCGGTGACGGGTTTGATCAATTGACTTTTGAGTTTAACTCCGAATGGTGAAAGGTGGGGCGGGCCCCGGAGTTTGGGTGGATGAGTTCTCCCTACTATTTTGGAATGGCCAAGAACTTTGTGGAATCTTGGACACAGAAGTCTGAGGGTTCAGGCCTGAGAGGGCAGCCTATCGTTTGGAGAGTTTGTTTTGTTTTGTAAAATATCAGTGGCAATGGGTTGGCATGGGCACGTAGGGCATGAATGCCTTGTGCGAAGAACGGTCGTGATAACGCCCAATCCTGACTGCAAATTTGAGTGTATTTTGGAGGGTTTTCAAGAATTTGAATTCATGGGTTTTTTAGGTGTTGTCCTCCTTTATTAATTTAATGCATTTCTAGCCCATTTTGTTTAACTTTTTAAGTGTGAATTCACAAAAGACCTCTAGGGAGGGTGGATGGTAAACCTACCTCAAAAGTCTGATGGAAGAGGTTGTTAAATCTGCTAAGGATGGCCAAATGATGACAACAGGTGTGACGGCGGCAGTCAAAAAATGCACTAGACTCCTCGAACTTAGCTCTAAACTCCTCTGGAAAACTTGACATCTAAAAATGATAGGTTGGGCCAGGTATTTATACCCCATTTAGCATTTAATACCCTCATTTAATGCCTGTATGAATGATAAGAGGTTTGGTGAGTTTAAATCCTCGACGGCAATGGGATGATCAGGGCCCGGGGTCCAGAAAGACATGGCCTTGGGGCCGCTTCTATGTTCATTTTGGAAGCCATTGGCAAAGGGGAGCTCAGGGCCCAGAGGGCGGAGTTTCATTGCAATTTTTTCATTGAGAATGGCGAAGTTAGCACGGAGTTTTGGACATGGAAGTTCGGGGGTGCAAGCCTGGGAGGGGCAAAAGCAGTCAAATTTTTTCACAAGTTGAAACGAGGCGGCAAAGAAGGAGCCAGGCCCTGGGTCTCAGGAAGGTGGAAGCCTTCCGCTGTTTTGGAACAGAGAACACTCAGAGGAAACCCAGCTAGGGAAACCTGGTGAGGAGGGCCCGCCAGGCCCCAAGGCCGCTGGCAGAAGCAAACTACCAAGGAGAGTCTGCAAGGCACTAGGACTTAGCCAAAATGGAAGGGATGAAACACGATGAACTCAAGATGAGAGTTTGGAAAAAATGTTGACCACTTCGGACACCAAAATGGGGCATGCAAAATGAGGTAGTGACAGAACAACCTGACAAGGCAAAAGAAAAGAGGGTCCCCATTCCGAACAGGGTGTGTGTGTTGAGGGCACAACAAATGGCGACTCTGCTAGGAAATGCTCCTGAGCATTCTAAAGATAAGTATTCATCCAGTACCCAAAATCTCTGGTTTTGCAGACCAGGAGCATATGTCCAAGAGTGAATTGGGAGAATAGGATCCTTAGTTAGGTAAGTCTATAGGACATCTCAGAAGTGTGTGTGGTGAATTCATTCCTTTCTGCGGGAACTGTGACAAGCAGGTGCTAATCCAACCAAGCCAGCTACATAAATCATCCAACACCAAAACTAACCTGGACATTGCTCTACTGCCAGTCAGGCATCCATAGCCCTAGTGAGGTTGTCACTGTGATCCTATGAGTATTGCTCTATTGTTGGTCGGGCATCCATAGCCCTGGTAGAGTTACTCGCATACCCATACGGTCACTGGATTTCAGATTTTTCTTTTCTATGTTTTGATGTTTCTTTCAACATTCTTTCTCACTTATCTTTTGCTTGACCATGTAAGCAACGAAGCCTACAATGGGTTTGGGAACCACAGTGGTCACTAGAGAAAACTTAGGATTTTTCACTCACTAGGGTATCATAGCAGCCATTGTACAGTCCATTAGACATAATTAACATGCGTTTTGTTCAAGATCCAAGATGTGTGTAAAGAGATCCAACCAAGGGTCGAGTTTTGAGACAGAGTTCAGATGAGGAAACCAGTCTTAGGCAGCTTTCAGGGACCAATAGTCGAGGATGAATTGTTTAACCAAAGAATACCAATGACGGGTAGCAAAGCAAACCGTTCATTGAATGAGCATGGCCACTGCAACAAAACAGAGGACATCCACTTTGAAAAAAAATAGTCCGGAACAAGCAAAACAGAGAAACAACAAAACACAAGTGAACCAAAAGGCAACCTACTCTAACCTATGTACAAATATTTACAAGAAAGAGTTCGACAGAGCTCAAGCTTGGAAGTAATGTTTGAGGTGTTGTTTGTTGACTGGCAATGGGAAATCTTCACCAGTTAAGGTTTTTAAGTGGAAGGAATTGTCTCCCAAAATTTTAGCTATTTGAAAGGAGCCAAGCCAAAGCTTGTTGAATTTGTTGTGTCCCCCTTTCTTTTCATGGGCCTTGTCCCAATACAAGACTAAATCTGTAATTCAAAAGGCCTTGATTTTATCTCGGCAGTCGAACCATCTCTTAATCACGCCCTGATGTTTGGAAAATTTTTCTATTGCATGGTCTCAGACTTCTTCTAAATCCAAGAGCTCAACTAACCGAGCTTCTCTACGGTCCCTCCCTAAAATTCATTGATAAATTAGAGAGTGGGATTCTTTAGGTGGATAGGAAATATGGGCTCTAGGCCATAAACAAGATGGAATGGGGAATCACTAAGGGCAGCCTTGTGGGGGGTGTAGTTTTCCCAAAGGGTGAATCAGAGCTGGGTATGCCAGTCCTTGGGATTCCTATCGAGCAATTTCTTGATCATTGTGATCAAGTTCTTATTTGTGGACTAAGCTAGGTCATTGCCTTGAGGGTAGTAATTTGATGAAAATTTAAGGGCAATTCCATAGTCGAAGGCCCAACTAGAAAATTTTAATTAAGCAAATGCAAGTCCATTATCACACACCAATGCATAAGGACAACCAAAGTGATTTAAAATGGAACTTTCTAGAAAATTTATAACTACCTCAGTTGTGCATTTCTTACATACAATTGCTTTTGTCCATCTAGTGTAGTAATTAGTAGCAGTAAGAATATACCCATGTCCCACAGATGATGGAGGGCTTACCGGACCAATGAAATTGAGAACCCACTGTGCAAACGGCCTCACCTCCAACATGGGATGTAGTGGGACAACAACATTCTTCTCCTTGGTAGCAGTGGTCTGACACATGTGACAAGAGTGAACATGGCAATAAGCATCCTTGAACACAGTGGGCCAATAATACCCCACTCTTAGTATCTGATGTGCAGTGGAAGGCCCAGATCCATGACCTATGCCAAACTTGTCATGAAACTCCTTCAAGACTCGGTCTTCTTCCTCCTTGCCAAGGCATCTCAAGTAAATTCCTTCATAATTTTTCTTGTATAAAACACACCCCTGTAACATGTAACTGCTACTTTTCAATTTGAGAGCACATTTTTGGGCTTCTTATAAGTGGGGTGGACACTTATGGTTCAACAAATAATAGGCAATGTCCTTGTACCACTCTCCTAGGGAAACATCTTCGAGCTGGTATTGCTGCACAGTGAGTTCGGGTCCTGCTTTTGTTGCTACTTCAATGATTGTTTGGGTAAGTGCCCGTCCTCTTACCAATCTCATCAGTTAGATTTCTATATCATACTCCTAGAGCAGTGTGACCCACTTGGCTCTTTGCTAGCCTAATTCATTCTGCATGAGCATTGTTTTCACGGCTGGGTCAGGGACAATGGTGAACACTTTATTGCGCAAGATATAATACCTAAATTTTTTTTACCCCCTGACAAGGGAAAATGCTTTCTTTTCTATGTTTTGGTAGCGTAATTCAACATCTTTCAAAGGAGCACTCATGAGAGCGATCAGGTGATCATTTCCTTCATCATCTTTCAGAGTCAGGATGCTAGCACAGGAATGCTCTGAAGTGAATGAATAGATGTAGAATGGCTTCAGATAGTTCGGGTTGACTAGTACAGGCACCTCGGTAATGGCCCGTTTGATTTCCTCAAAATCCTATTTGGCTTCGGGAGTCTACTCAACTTTGGAATCTTGTTTTAACATGGCATTGAGTGGTTTAACAATCTTAGCAAAACCCGTGATAAATTTCCTGACAAAGTTGATCTTTCAGAAGGACTTCAATTCCTTCTTGCTGCCTGGTGGTGGGATCTTCAGCAAAGATTGGATGCATTCAGGGTCTATGGAAATTCCCTAATCTGAAATAACATGTCCAATCAATCTACCGTCAGTCACGCCAAAAATTCACTTCTTTGAGTTAAGGGAAACCCCAAACTCCCTACACCTCTGAAACACCTTGCATAAATCAGAGACATGATCACTTCGCCTTTTAGAGAACACAGTTAAATCATCCATGTAGATGATTATGCACTTTCCAATTAGATCTTTAAAGGCAATATACATGGCACATTGGAAAGTGGCGGCAACGTTGATGAGCCCGAAGGGAATTCTCCTGTAAGCAAAGGTCCCCCACTTAGTGGTGAAAGTTGTCTTATGGCGATCTTAGTACTGCACCATAACTTGGTTATATCCAGAGTACCCATCGAGGAAGGAAATCATTTGGGATCCATTGACAATTTGCAACACCTCACCCAATGAAGGTACTGGATAGTTATCCTTCTTCGAGGCTCTATTCAAGTTGCAGAAGTCCACACACAACCTTATTTCTCCATTCTTTTTTCTGACTGGGACCAAGTTGGCCACCCATGTGGAATGCCTAACTAGGAAGATAATTCTTGCTAAAAGTAACTTCTATACCTCCTTGTAAATGATGGGCTCTAGCAAGGCATTAATAGGACGTTTCCATTGGAAGAAGGGCCTAGCTTCTGTCTTAAGAGGAATGGTGTGCATAATGATGGAGGTGTCATAAGTCTTTAGATCCTCATAACTCCATGCCACCACATCATGATACTTCCGCAAAGCATCGATGATTCCCTTCTTTTCCTTGGGCATGCACACTTTTCCATTAAAAACATTCTTGGTCTCCCTGGTTGTTCTGAGGTTATGAGCATCGCACTGGTTGCTTATGGCTTCCTTCTTAGTTTTCTGATCATGGTCTTTGATCTGGTCCAAATCAAATATGTGTTCAAGCTGAACCATACCTCTAGTAATCGTGTTGGTTTTGAGGTTGATAACTTCTATATCCAATTCAGCCTCTTCTGGATCAACCTCATCAATTATTTGAGTGGAAAAGACATCGAAACTCGTGATGAATTCAAGGATGTGCTTATCATCATTGAAGACCTGAAAATGAGTGACATTATCTAGGACAGATGGTGTGGATGTCAACTCAACTGTAAATTTCTTGAGCCCAGACAAGGAGAGGGGTGGCAAAGTGTTGGCTGCCTGAGCCAAGGCATCGGCTGTATAATTCTAAACATGAGGGATCAGTTGTATATTGAATGCATCTAAACCTTCTAAGATATCCCAGACCCTATGCCTATAGTTTGCAAGTCTTCTATCATGGCATGAATATAACTTTCTAACTTGTTTGACTACGAGTTCAAAATCATTAAACACTTGCAACATTTTGACATTTTTCTCCAAATCCATAAGAAGGCCATGCACTAACACCTCGTATTCTACTACATTATTGGTGCAATAAAACTATAACCTATGGGCAGGAAGAAAGGCCTTACCTATTGGGGTGATGAGATCAAACCTGATATCGACTCCTTGTTTTGACTTGAACCCATAAAAGAAAGCGTCCAAAACTTAGAAAGCTCTTTAACTTCAGCCCCAACTAGGCTCTTGTTTCTTTCTAGTGGGGTGGTTGCCTGCATGACCTTTAAGAAATCTTTTAGCTCAACATGTTTAATAGCAGGTGGTTCTGCTAGCACTTCCTTTAGTATTTCCCTATGAGGGACAACTAATTTTTTGACGTGCTCTACCGCTATTTGGCACAAATAGCATTCAAACTTAGAGTGGGAAGCATCGTGAATTCTGCACCAATTTGGTAGCAAGAGATCCTGGAAATCCATTCGGGCACCCAAACTGAGTTGGTCATTTACTCACTTTTCCATGAATTCCTAGAAACCATTAAGTAGTCCCAATTTGTTGTCTTCATCAGGTTTATCATCTGATTCTACCAGCATCTCTGTACTCTGAGGGATTTGGGCGAAGTCAGTTAGAGGGCTACATTGCACCAAGAGTATTTTGGTAGCAAACTCTTCTCGGGGTTCAACTTCATCCTAGTAGGCAAAGAGACAGTAATTTCCCAATTCTATCTCAACAAATAGCACCTCATTTAGGTTGTTGTACTCTATGATTATGTACTTCATACAAGGCTCGCAGTCTATACGGATTTGATTTGGTATCCCTTTCCATAGCAACCACATGTGAGAATGGTTCATGGCAACATATCCATTCAATGTTCTAGTGAAATCTCTTCCCAAAATAAGCCCATATGCATTAGGGATGTTAACCACTTGAATATCAATGACTTGTTGTATCCTTGGATCTACAACAATTTGCATTGAGATCCAATTTATTTCTCCCACGATGTTAATTTATGTTTTGTCCAACTAGGTCACCTTTCTTCTTGAGGGTGTGGGAGTAATCCCAAGAGCCTTGCATACTGCCAGAGATTGGCAAACGCTCTTGAATTGAGCAAGAATTTGTGCAAATTCTTTCTGAATATTTAGATGGTGGTAAGGAAAGGTGGGGTTTCAAATTTTCCTTAGAAGAGACCCGGGGACCTATCCATCTGAGCTACTTGCATCCTGTTCTTATTGACAATTCTATCCTCAGTCTGCTTAGATGGCTGATCTTTGAAACTATGCCTATTGTGCTGATCTAGTTCCTTTTCTGGCCGCTTACCTATAGATTGATTTGAGAGGACATCCTTCCTTTTCCTTGTACTATCCTGAACTGCAGGTTCCTGTCTAAGTTCTTCAAAGGTGACTCTTTTGACTAATGTCTCTTGTGTTGTTTTAGAGGATGGGGTCCCATTGAATACCCAGAAGAAGGCATGCCTTACAGTAGGGACTTTGAGTAGTTCAAAGGCAGATAAACTGATTTTTAATTTCTTGAACTCTTTTGCCACATATTCACCCATTTGTTCAATCTCAGAGTCAAAGGCTTGACCTATAGTGGAACTAGAAGGTTAGGACTTCATTTGACTTGACTAGTCTAGGGGTTGGCCTTAGAGCTAATTTTGTGACTGATTTTGAGGCCTATCCTTATTAAGATACTGGGCGGGCACATGGGGAAGCCTAGTGTTGTTGTTGGCATTAGGGTCAAGTGGGGTAGTAAAATTGTTTGGTGGGGTAGAAGTTGTAAAGGGTCCACCCACCTACCTATTCCTGAGGAAGTAGGGAGTTTCTCTTTGGTGGAACATGTGAACCTCATTTATATGCATTTCTTCCTCATCAAGTGGACCATTATCTATTGAATCAAAAAGTTGAGCCAAGGTTTGTTCGTTACTTACCTCCTACACTTCTTCGCTCTCAACGGGGGTGGGTTCGAGCTCAGACTGATTATGGTCACTTCATGGAAATGGTGCTTGGTTCACCATGAGACAAGAAGAGTCATAGGGTTTAGATGGAATGATGTCTTTGCAATCGACACTATCAACAGCATTTTGGACCTCCACTTAGAAGATTTTAGTGGCTGTCTGAAGTTCAGGACAATCCAACTCGGAGTGTCTACTGGTTTTGTGGATTCGGTACCATCTAGATAAAGCTGCCTTGGTGAGGTACACTCCATTGGTCGTCTTTTCATTGTTGGCAGGCTGATCAAGAGGAGTAGGGACACCTTTGTTATTGGGCCTTGTATTCCATGTGGGATTCTGCCTCTGAGAAGGTCTCTTTTCAAAGTTTTGATTTGAATTATGTCCTTTGTCACAGTTCTTCCCAGAAGAAGTGCTTATCTCCTGGTTGTCCCTACCATCCCTATTGTCTCGCTTTCCTAATTAAAATTAGCCTGGATGCTACATTGGGATGCCTACAACTGATTATTTTGGTTCTTTAAATGCGTCATTTTCATAGACATTTTCCTTATCAGCTCAGTCAATTCTTCCAATTTGTCCTTCGTAGCATTGCTCGGCTACAACACTGCGTTTTAGAGAAAGACAGGTGGAGCCACCGATTGATTTTGATGTGCTGGAGGGAATTATGGTCCCGACAAGTACAATGGTGCTTGCAGCTGTTGAAAGTATGCATGTTATTATTGTTGGGGACCCTAAGGATAGCTTTGTTGTTGTTGAGGTTGTAAATAACAAGGTACAGTTGGTGCATAATTCATTGGTTGTCTAGGGTGCGAAACGATGGGCAGCTAAGGCACCTAGTTTATAAGAGGAGTCTAATGAGCGAATGCTTGATTAATCCCTTGAACTTGCATCGGGTGAGCTATCGGTCCTAAAGAAGGCAATAGAATAGAGATTTTTTGTCCCAAATCCACACTGGTGACAACAACCTCCATATAAGCAGTTACTAGCATGGTGAGCGGCGGACGCATCCTCTTTACCAATGCTGATGTGAGATTATCCAATGTTGCATAGTAGACGGGGAGGGTAGCAACATCATTATGTATGTATGGATCCTAAAGTCTCATGAAGGCACAATGAAAACGATCATTAAAGGATGCAATAGGTTCATTAACTTCCCTCCAGATAGACATAAACTATCGATATAGCTCTGAGGGGCTGATTAGAATCTTATAATTCTGCAGGAAGGCATTTTTCATGAGGTCCCATGAGGCAACAAACCCTCTCAGAAAATTGATGCACCAATAAAAAGCCTCCTCACCCAACAAGTATGGAAAGAGGTGGCATGCAATGTCCTCATGACTGATTTGCATATTTGTAATTGTTGTTTCAAATATCTTGATGTGTTCTTCTACTATTCTTTGTGGGTCATGAGGATTGAATTTTGAGCAGAAGCCTTCTAAATTCTTAGGCATGTCGTGGTAGGCGTCAAAGTGCAATGATGAAGGATTTTGAGCTAACCAAGCCATGGCGGGAGGCAGAGGTAGTAACTGTTGTCGTGGGACAACAATCTGGAGCTGCACTTGGGCTACGACCGTTTGGACTATACCTTGGGCTTGAAGGGCCAGGAGAGAGGCAATTTCCTGGCTACCAAAGACAAGAGGTGGAAAAGCAGTTTGGTGTGGCTAAATGGAGGATGGTTAAGAGTTGAATGGAGGTGAAGGTGGAAGGGAAATGGGTGGGGACATCTCCTCCCTTAGTTTTTTTTCCTTATGGGGGTTGTAGCTCTTGAAATTCTCCCTTGCTTGGTGTCATTGAGAACTCTTTGGGAAATCTTTCCGAGGGAGAAAAATCCAATTTTTGGTAATCATAGAGGAGGACTTACGTGGTGGATGTGAGATGGATCTTAAAATTTGAAGTTTCTGAGATGGGAGTCAAGGTGCATTTTGTTGTAGGTCCAGACAACAATCTAAAACTTTGATGTTTTCCTTAAGTTTTGGCTTTACAATGTGCAATGAACCTTAGCATAGGTTGTTTCTAAAAAAAAAGTAGGGAAGAGGGAAGGTTCCTAGATGCAACTAATGATGAGCAGTAATCATGGAGTTCTTGCTATGGACAGCTTCCTTCAAGCAAAATTTCACTTAACCAGAAATTTCACAGTCTCATGAAATTTGTGCTATCTTCTAAGGTCTGCAGATATTTCACCATTCATTCACCATTTACATGCATGAACAAAGATAAAAGTGTGGAGCAGCTTTGAATGCAAGCCCATACTAACTTTACACAACCATTTACCAGCAGCAAATAGCAAAAAGTATGGACTAGGAAGGCATCTACACAACAAAAAATTTCATAACTACAAAACAACATAACCAAATCTATCTAAGTAGTTTAAAGCTAACTGGAATAGCAAATGAAAATCTAAATAAAGCATCTAACAATGGAGATTGAATCATGAAACATCATGAGGGGCTCAAAATGCACCCAAGTCAATGTATTTTCATTAGAAATTTACTGCTGATTATTGCCTTTACAACTTTCCAATAAACTTTCTTTTGAAATGAGGAGACCCTATTTATAGTGCCAAAAGAGTAGAATGAATGGCCAAGATTCACTAAAGCTGGGGTTCCCCCAATATATTGCAATTTAAAATACAATTTTGTCTTCATCCCTATTTCGTCCACTAGTGACAACACTGTAGCATTTTGTATTTTGTTGATTGCTCTTTTTCCTATAGCTATAACTTTAGAAGTTCTTCACTAACGATAGGGTTGCCTTCCTACTTCTTCAAAGCCACATATTCCATGAATTTTAGATTTACCAGTTGGAGTTTGTTGACTTATATGATCCCAGATCGTAGTACCTGATAACTCCATTCCTTGGCATTGTCCTCAAGCCTCTTCCAGTCTTCATCATACTTGGTGGTGTGATCTCTGAACAGCTCTGCCTGGGTGAAGGTGAGGGTGGTGAAACCCATGAAATCTGTTGTTGTCTCTTTTGACATCCCATCTTCCATCCTTTTTTGGAAATGGGGCTTTATTTTCTCAGGATCAATTTGCACTGCGGGCATGTCATATCCCATCATTAGCCTCAAATATCGGGCGCAATCCGCCCTAACTTCTTTGACCCATTCAATATCTAGATCCACTTTATCAATTACCTACTCCAACCTTTCTCTCATGTTATCAAAGTCTCGCTTCCACACATCCACTAGCCAATGATCATCCCTTTTTAGTGTGAGCTTGTTTTCCCATGTGACTTTTGGTAGCTGGAAGATAGCCTCAATCTTTGGATAGGTGGACCTATACGTTGCAGGGAAGTCGGTGCAAAGCTTCTTTGTACCTTCTAGAGATTTTTGTAAATATAGGAATTTGTTGGTTGTTCGAATAGCTCGACTGATGCCCATGTTCCTGACGTATAGAACCTGTCAGAACCAGCTCTCTGTAGTTTTGTTTGAGTTCTTTCATTTTTCTAGCTTTTCAATTTGTTCCATGGACAATAGTTGGGGTGGAGTCACAGATGTGGTAGGCATGTCTTCAACTATTAGAACATTCTTGGATGTAAGCAGTCAAGTCAGCCACTTGTGCTTTAAGCTTGTCCTTTGAGACTTTATCCTATTGTATTAGGTGCACCACTATAGCCACTAACTCCTCGAGGTGTTCCACCTTCTGCTCTCTAGTAGCCATTCCCAAGTTAATGGTGGAGACATTATAGCTTACTCCCTCTTGGCCTACCACCAGCATTGCCACTTGCATAGTTCGAGACCCAGAAACATCCATCGTTACCCTAGATTTGACTTTTGGTTTCTTCTCCTTCCTAGTTGAGATTCGTGCTCAGGCTAGGATGGCCTCTAGTCTTGCTCTTGGATCCTTCAGGGTAGGAGTCTTCTTTTCAAGTTGCCTCTCCAACCATTTGGGCATAGTTGATTTTCCCTTGGGTGATTTTCGATCACCCTCACCTTCCCTTGTTTGGATCTTTTTCTGTTCACCTGTGGGAGCCCTCTCTTCCATTTTAGTGTTGTCTCCTTCTTCCTCATTAGAGTTTTGGATGAATGGGAGGCGTTTGATGGGAGGCTTAGTAGGCAATCACCTCTGGGGACTTTCTTCTATCTCAATCCCCTTCTCTTTTCTTTGTTCAACTTGTTTTTCCTCGTGCAAATGCTCCTCCGGCTTGTCTTTTTCTATATCTCCTTCTTCATAAGGAGGTGGCACATCCTCCTGCTGTTCCCCTGTAGGGAGTTCTACATTCTCTGCTACCCTGCCACCTTACCTTTCTTCTCTAGGAGGTGGCTTTTCTGCCTCTTCTTCATCATGGTTCAATTGTCTGGCCATTTCCTCTTCAAGATCATCATTGAAGGTTTGTATAATGGTTCTACCACCTACACCCTCCTCTTCATCTCTACTCTTAGAAGACCTTGTTTCTTCTTCCTCGTAAACCACCCTGTCAATTTGTTGGTGTTCATACTTTGGGTGTTCGTGGTACTCATCGGCTTCCTCCTGCACTTCCTTCAAAGCTTCTTTCTCCCACCTCTCCCATTCTTTAGAGATTAACATTGTGGCCTCCATTATTGGCTGTCCCATTAGAGGTTGTGAAGGTGTAGTGCTGGAGAGGACCTACGCTAAGGCAACTTGGATGGTGGGAGCCAAAAAGATTTGGGAAATCTCAGAGGGGAAATTCTACATGTGCCATGAGAAAGCCTCTATTAATGCTAGTGCTATCATTGGTGTTGTCACTAATGCCAATGGGAGTGATGTAGTAGGTGACATGATGGTGGAAGAAAGTAGAGTAGTTGTAGTAGAGGAAGAGTCAACCATTATTATGGGCCTGGCTGGGGGAGAGGAGGCAAGATGGGTGAGATATGCGGGAGGTGGGGATCTTAGGCCATAGGTGCAGTATAGAGAGCTGGAGGAGGTCTTGGTTGATCTGTCTTCCCTTCCTCACCCTCTTGAAGGGGATCTTCCTAAATTGGTGGTTGCTCCACGACGCTTCCCGTCTGCTTGGGCTTCTTAGAGGGTGAGTCTCCTGAGTCTTTCCTTGAATAAACTTTGAGGTCTGGAGACTGTTCCGCTTCAATCCCTTTCCTCTTCTTCGATCTTGTGATCGAAGGAGATTTGGATGTCCCACCTATTGAAGTTGTAGCAGTGACATCTTCCATGGCACTAGGCTCACTCTTGATCCCTTCATATGTTAGGACAACCCCTTGTTGCTTTAATCAGGCTACTTGTCCATCAATCCATTCTTTGGTTTGAGCCATGATTGGTTTAGTTACAATGTCGAGGTCATCGACCTC
>VDFB02369199.1:0-15025 GCA_007258455.2 Sequoia sempervirens
TTTTTTGCCCCTCACCATTTGCAGTTTTGATTTTGCAGTCCATTTTCAAACGCTGATATCTTGCTCATTCTGACTCCTTTTTCAGAGCAATTTTTTTTTGATTTGGGCTAGAATTTCGTCCTCTACGCACTGGTGCAATCAGTTTTTGGTTTTGGTGCCTGGTTTTTCCAGAATTTGCGAATTCTCGTTACTGCTTAGGTCCTCATTTTGGGAACCCGAGGAATCATATCTTGCTCCTCACGGTAACATTTTAGGTGCATTTTTTGAAAGTGCATGATTTTTGTGTACTTCT
Organism: Sequoia sempervirens; assembly: GCA_007258455.2. Taxonomy (NCBI): domain Eukaryota; kingdom Viridiplantae; phylum Streptophyta; class Pinopsida; order Cupressales; family Cupressaceae; genus Sequoia; species Sequoia sempervirens. The sequence continues at coordinate 293 of VDFB02369199.1, forward strand.
CAGTGATATGATCAGATTGATCTCATTTTTGTACCAAATTGTACTTATATTGTGGCCCTATTTTGGCATTTGTAAAGCGCAGATCAATTCTAGCTTGTTGTTTTGGCATCTATGGCTGTAAATGCACTAAATATAAAGGAGTGCCAAATCAGATATTTCTTGGGGGGTTTCTTGATTGAGTGATTTGGGGGGGTCTCTTGGTGCATTGTCTTTGATCTGTTTGCTTTGCTCTTTCATTCTCATGGATCATTCTAAGGTTCCTTTGCTCACATCATATAATTATTCAACATGGTATCAAAATGCATGGAATATACTAATGACAGAAGGTCACTCACTATATGTTGAAAATAAGGTACCTGAACCTACTGATGATGAGAAAAAGTTAAAATGGATGATCAAACATGCCAAAGCTCTTGGGTGTCTTCGTAGACTAGTTTCTCAAGATTTGATGTTTCAGATTGAATCATGTAAAAATTCTCATGAATCTTGGGAAAAATTGAAAACATTGTATGGTATAAAAGATGAAGTAAGAGGCTATCAAATTGATAATGATTTGATGAATCTTGATCCTAAGAACTTTGACAACATCCAAGACTACATCACTAAGGTCAATGATCTAAAAGAGCAATGTAAAGCATGTGGAATTGATAAGAAGGACATCCAGTTGGTGTACAATACAATGAACAAACTTGGTCTTGATTATGCTTCTTTTGTTTCTAGCTTTCATACTCATAGATTGACTATGGGGTCTGCATACACTACACCTTCATTTGCATCATTTTCTGAGATGTTGATACATGAGCAACAAAAGCTTATCTCAATGGGTTTCATCAAGACTTCTAAATCTCAGGCATTGTTGGTTAACCAGGTGAAAGAATCAGAATCAGATAAGAAACATAAGAAAGCAAAGAATAATCAACATTCAGATCAAGTAAATCCACATTCAGATCAATCAAAGAAAATATCTTCTTCAAAAGGAGAATCATCTAAGAAGGAGAGACCTTTTTGTGCATATTGCAAGAAGGATGGACATGAAGAACACTATTGTTATAAGAAGGACATAGATGAGTTGAAAAATATTCTCAAAAAGAATCACATTGATTTTCCTTCTAGAATGTCTGAATCATCTTCTTCTCCTTCTACTTCAAAACAGTCTAAAAAGGACAAAGGTCAAACATCAAGATATAAAGGACAAGATCTTTGTGCTCATTCAAGTCCAGGATCAGGGAGATGGCTTCTAGATTCAGGAGCATCACATCATATGGCATCTTCACAAACTATCTTCTCTTCATTTCAGCCTTGTTCTATGTCTCCTATCTTGATGGGAAACAACACATACATGAGTGTAGCGAGGGAAGGGATCTATTAGCATTGGGAGAACACTTTTTGAGGATGTCTTGTGTGTTCCTCATTTGACAAACAATCTACTTTCCATTTATCAAATTACACATGGTGGAGATGGAGAACTGTGGAGTTCCTCCTAATTCCATTATCGTGCATTGACTTGGAGACTAGAGATGTCATTGCTACGGGTGGTCGATCATTCATCTGATTGTATTCCTTTCTGCCGGTTGCCGATGGTGACAATGTTCCTTGACTTTTGATCACATACACTGTGATTCTGAGGAGACATTGGCTTTTTGAACTTGGGAATACTCACCATCAGATCTAGTTCTTGAGCCTTGCATTTCATCTCCTCCACCTATTGTTGTAGTTGATGCTACTTGTGATTCAACAGTTTTGACTCCTAGTGATTTAGTGCAGCAAGATATACATAGTCTTCCAGATATGGCTACTCTGGATGACTTCCTAACAGGTATTTTAGACTTGTTCGTGGAGTCACATCTTGCAGATTTGGAGGAAACCATTGATTGCATCCATCTTCTCTTTGATGAAGATGAACCTTCTTCAGTTGTTGTGAGGGAACACCTTGACCCTCTTGTTCATTCTCTACATGATCATTCTTCTCAGTTTGGCGTGAGTGTGGATTCTTTTGGACAGCATTTGGAGGAGGATTCTTTGTCTTGAGAGGGATATCCTTGTCTTTGGATAATGTTCCCATTCTTCTCTACTAGATGTTGGATTGTACTCTTCAGCAGTGTGGCCTAGAACACCTAATTGGAGTGGTTCAGCTTTCTACATCGACATGGAGACACTTGATCATGCTTCAGAGACAACATCATCCATCATCCATCTTCATGATATCCTGCATACATCCTTGGTTTTGTTTCTTCCTAAGGGAAGGAACGTTGTTCGGCGAGATTGGATCATCTTCAGCATTCAATGTCGAGCTTCTACCATTCTTGCAGGAGACTCAACATTGAGGGGGGGCTACCTTGCTTCTCTTCTACTTCTCTCTTATGGGGGGGTCTTTTTCCTCACATGGGGTTTTTACCTTCTCATTCTTCATTGAGAGTATTTCTATTTTGTATTTCATCTCTCTTTTGAGGGGGAGTTTTGTCCCATGAGGTTTTCTCCCTTTCCTCATTTGTGAGAGATTGCATTGATTGCATTGTTTGTACATGGGTACCTAACATGGCCTAGTAGCCGGGACCCATCTTTGCATCTTTGTGTCATTTTCATTTGTGCACTACTCCCTAAGTTGCACTTAAGGGGGGGTGTTGGTGTAATTAAATATCTTGTACCTTGTCCTAGGTCATAATTACACCTTAGTTAAATTTACTTAGGGACCACATAGGAGGTTGTTGGAGGAATTTCCACATTTGGTGGACTTGACATGTCATTACCTCATCATTTCCACCTTTTGTGGACACATCATGTGATTATCTCTCCACCTTAAGTGGAGTGATAGGTCTTCATAGTTGTCTCATGTCATAAGATTCTGACACTTGTCATAATCTTATGCCCTTCTATGTTCTCACCTTGGCTATATAACCAAGGGGTCTCTCTCATTTGTAAACAATCAAAATCATATCATATCAATGACATTGAATCAGTCTATTCTTGTCATATTTCTCTCTCTCTTTTCTTGTGCTTTCCATTTGGTCCATAGATCTTGGGTGCAGTAGCCAATTCTAATGGTTTTCTATCTTTACTGCTGCTATATATCAACGTTGTTGCTGTTTAAGTTATTCAAAGTGCACATTTTTAAGGTACAACCATCAAAAGCAAGAAGTAATGTCAAGTAGTGCTCACATATAACGAACAACAAAGAGTGCATTGTTCATGGGGTGTTGAAATGAAATAGTCACCGAACACTCTTTGCAAAGAATTACTACTATCATAGAAGGGACAACAATGTTGTGGACTACTATGGAACTGTCCTAGATTGTCAATTATGCATACTTAAAAGTAGTCTTAATAATGCAAGTATCACCCATGAAGACGATTGCCAAGGTGAAACATCATAAGGAGAACATATATTCACTTGATACACATGGAACAACATAGTGAGAACAAGGAAAGAGAAACCATGAGTTCATTGTTCAATGAATGCCTTAAGACAATCAAATCCAATGCAAGTTTTCCATGCCCAATACAAAGGATAAGTTGCTATCTATAGAAATATAATATACAACTTAAGTATGCCAATGTGCATTGAGGTAACAACAAAAGAGTATAGAGAATGCATTTCTCTAAAAGCTACATGTATCAAGGAGCAATGACAGTGTTTTCTCAACATTGTGAAAGACAACATCTTGTCCTATAAAGATTATGGCTATTTATTTATAGTCTTTCATGAGCAATATGAGTTAAGAATTTAAAATGAAACATTGAAGTGACCATAATATGTGAAGAGAGAAGTGATTTTAAAAGACAACATAAGGAGTATGTCAAGAAGAGCACATCAAATCTATGAGCAGGCAAAGTAAACCCACAACCTAGGGTTTTAGAGTCAAGCCAAGCATAGAGATGAAGACATAGTCATTTTTAGAAAAAAGAAGAAGCATGTATGAAGCTATGGCCTTAGAATGCACAAGAGGGTTTTATTTTTCTAGAGAAATGGAAACCCAGAGTGGAGCATGAAAGGTAAATGGCTACAAGAGAATAGTGTTGAGGTTTCAAAGGAAAAACCTGTGTAATAGAATGTTGTCAGTTAAAATAAGGTGCACAACCTGCAAGTGAGAAGAAAGCATCGAGTTTTTCATTTCATGGAGTATTGCTAGTCAAAAGATGAGGGTTCAAACAAATAGAAGCTATGGCCATGAAGTATTGAAGGACCTTAGAAATAAAGGAAGTGACAACTTTGAATACTGAGATTTTCCTTATTTTGCAGAAGATAATGAAACCATTGAAGTCCTTCATACCTAAAATGTACAAAGAAATAAAACTTTCATTCTTTTTGTAACGATGGAGTTCAAAATTGAGCATATTTTATTAGAAATTGAAAGAAGAATGCAAAGTCCGAAAGGTGGAAGCCTTACCTCGGTTCTTTCTGTGGAGAAAATTCATCCAAAAACCTACATTCAATTCTTCTGACAGCTCAAAATAATACCATTCATGGCGGCCTCAAGTGAAAGAAAATATCAATAGGATGAAATAAAGGAAAAATGCATCGGAAAATAATATTTAGGCCACGACTGAAAGGCCATGAAATGCTCCAAAAAATACTGAGAATGTGAAGATTTGTGTTCCTTGTGCAAAGAGGTCTCACCTGGTAAATTTTATGAGAGGAGTTTGACATGAAAGCCATATATAAAGCCTTGTAGAGCTCAAACCCTAGTCTTAGGGTGGCAACATGTAGAATGTTTTCCAAAATCAATAGTGCAAAATGAATGAGAAAAGTGGAGCTCGATGGTTTTGTGTTAAGGTTTCCATATTTCCCTAAGTCGACCTTGGCCTTTTTTTTCACATTGATTTTAATTTTATGCCTTCACTAATACCTTCATGGTATTAAGTTTTCCTTTGCACATGTATTACAAGCCTAGGTTGCAATATGCCTTGGGAATTTTTGTGAATTTTTAGAAAATCATATAACTTTGAGCCTTAGTTCCTTTTCTGATTTTTGGAGAAAATTAAATATCAAAGAGGGATATTATATAATTTGCAAAAAATGAGTCTAAACTATATCTATGCCTTCTATTTATTTTTGCAAAGTTTTCAAAAATCAAGTCAAAACTCAAGTCATGAATAAGTCCCTCTTTCTTTTTTCGAAAATCAAAACTGCAAGAAGTGTAAAACAATATTAAGGAAATGTTTCTATAAATTGCATTAGTATTTGTTATTTAAAATGTAGTAAAATTAGAGTAAGCGCCGAGTTCTCCTAGAAACCTTCTATTTCTAGTTTGATTCTTTTCGTGCAAAATGGAAAAAACAAGCAAGCCAAGGTTTCCATTTCTGTTTTCAGTTAGTTTAGACTTGTTTTTTTGGGTCTTTTCTGGGTCAACCCTCTTGGGATGAATTTTTTCATTTTTTTATTAAGTTCTGAGGCAGTTGGGGCCCTATTTTGGAGGATTTTTCTTCTTGCTCAAAAATGGTATTCAGGTTTATATTTTGGAGAGGTTCACTCAAATTTTTCCATTCTCACTCTTGAAGACAATTTGTAGGCATATATTGGAGGAAAACTTAGTTTTTCTTAGTTCGGATTGACTTCTTACTCTCTTGATCATTTGTAGAGAGCTTTGTAAGCTATTGTTTGTACTCAGATTCTGATATTTTGCATACTCCTTTAGTTCAATAAAAGTAGTAGAGCATTCCTATCTCAAAATTTTTGTCTCATCTTGCAATAGTGATTTGATGATATCATTGTGATTCAAATACTGAATCATTTTTCTGTCTCATTGTTGCAATTGTGGTACAAAAAAATTCATATAGCACATATTTTATGTTGTGTTTTGTTTCTGAACCTTCATGCAAAATACTGTTGTGTTGTATGTTGCATATGAGATTGTGAAAATTAATGTTTTTGAGAAACTGATTGTGAGTGTTCAAAGTTAGTGAAGAAGTTTATAAGTTTTGGTGTGCCACCTATTAGATGTTAGGATTTGCATTTAGTTGATCCTTCTATCCCTTTTCTTGGAGAAGTCTTTAGTTTAGGTGATCTACTAGGGGAACCAACCCGCTCTAGAGATTCACTCTAGCCATAAGTTACCCACAACTTGAGAGCATTTCCATGTTTCAACATAATAGTTGAGTCAATCTTAGCTAGGGTGTAATCCTAATTGACAACAATTTTTGGCATGCCTAGTGGGACTAATTAGACTTTTTCAGTCTAATTTTTGATCATTTATTGCTAATATTAGGTGTGTATATTAGTAAGATCTTCCTTTGGAGGAAAAATTCTACACACATCTGGTGACTCCGAGCTCAAATTTACTGGTTTTAGTATGATCAAGTGCTAGTTTATTTTAAAAGGTCTATTTTTTGCTTGTTTTCTAGCTTTTCAATGAATGAATATGCCTATGTTTCATGGAATATGTCTTATCATCCATCATACCATGAAAAATATTCTTATCCACCTCATCATCAGTCATATCAGACCAAACATGTTGTTGGTCTTAATTCTATAGCTTTTCAAAACCAATATGCTCAATATAGTTACCACCCACCCACTCCTGCTCAATCTCCGCATTAGCCTTCATATGCTCAAAACCAACTCTAGGGGAGTGAAAAGGAGGAGATTGCAAGAATAAAGGGTATGTTGTTCGACTTCATAAAGCATATAGAGGAGATCAAGAGGCAACATGAGTATAATCAACAATAGGAGGACATGGCTTATCAAGCCTATCTCTATGAGCAAGAGTTGGAGACATAAAGGATACAATTTGAGGAGAACCTTGAAAGAGAGACAACTATAAAAGAGGAGTAGACGAAGCTTGTGTTTTCTCAAACACAAATGAATGAATTCCAAGAAACTTGTGCAGTTCCAGATCAGCCTGCTCAAGAGGAGATTTGTAAGTATAAATTTTCAAGTTTTAGAGAAGGTGAGTCTCTTAGATCTTCCCAAGTTGAAAAAATAAGTTTTAGGAGTTCCCCTTCATTTCAAGAGCCTGTTGTTGAGTAAGAAGCTAGCCCAACTTTTAGTTTTCCAAGCCCATTTTTTGGAAAATACATCCCCATGTTCAACACACTATACTTTGTATAGGATGAACCTATCCTGAGTAGGTTCAACCTACAATACCTGAAGAGAAGCCTTTTCCCAAGCTTGTGCAGTCTCTAGAGCCTCAAGAAAATTAGCTTCCTAATCCAATTATTATCATCCCATCCATAGATGATGCCAATGATGTTTTTTTTCCTTAAGAAAACCAGATTGTTGATCAAAAGAAAGAAGTGTTTGTGAAGACAAAAATGGGTGTTGTACATGCTGATATGCTTGTTCAAGAAGTCCAAAATGATAAGACAAAGTTGCTGCAAGAGATAGAGGAAGCTGTAGTTGAGGAACAATAAATTTTAGATCAAGGAATGGCTGATAGTTCTCAAGTTTTTATTGATCTATTTGAGGAATTACCACCTTTTGTGGATGATGAAGAAAGCATATCTCAGATCACACCCATACTAGATCTAGAACAACAAGAAGAGGTTCCAAAATTTGATGTTTTGATATCTCGATAGCGCTATAACAAGGTAATAAACAGTCTCCCTTCACAACAAAATGAAAATGAGAATAAAGAAGACATGTTTTGGGATGACCTTGAGATTTTTGTTTCAAACTTAGATGTCAAACAATCATCTTTTGAAGGAGAAAGGGTGGAACAACAACTTGAAGAGGCAAAAGGGGGTATCCAAACTCAATATTTGATTGATTCATTTGAAGAACTTGCTTTATTTATTAGTGACGATGAAGAGAATGTATGTGAACTAACAAAATTGTCAAGTTGTGATTATCAAAGCCATGAAAATGACATTGAAAAGGTGCTGATCTATTTGCAAATAAGTGAGGATAACATGATTATTGAATGTCAAGATCCTGATAGGCATGATAGTATAGCTCAAATATAACAAAATTAGGAGATTGTAAGTATGTTTCAAATAAAGCAAGAAAGGGTGATGGTTAAAGAGACAATAGTACATGAGCAAGAAACCAACAATAAAAGTTCAAGTTTCATCCTTTCAAGAGGATGCATGATCAGAGATTTAGCTAACAAAGAGCTAAATAAAGATACACATGTTACTGTTGCACCCAATGAGGAGGTTGTAGACTTAGAACAACATAATCAAATCACTTATTCACCCCATAGCAGTAGTGTCTACGATCATGCTCAGATGGTGAGTGAATTTATTTTTGTTCTTCAGAAAGGTTTACAACATTCTATAGGATATTTTCTTATGGGCAATATCTTATTAGTACTAAATCACCTTGTAATGCCCCTCTACAATTCACCTTATTAGTATTGTCTAGTACTTGGTGTTGTCGATTTGAAAACTGTTTGATGGAGGTCTTGGGTATTTGTTGTAATATAAGAGAGATGATATTTTTTTGAAATAAATAAATGCCTAGATATATGTTATAATCATATATACAGATATATATATATAAATAATTGTGTTGACATTTATTACACCTTCCTAATTAAATGTTGTGACAAACTATTCAGTTTTTTGTAACTAGATTCTTGCAACGGATTTGCATGGAAGGGATGACTTTAATTGTTTACCAAATATAGTAGTGCATGTGCATGTAAATAAGGGGAGTAGAAGCCTATTCCAAAGGGACGGTTATAAGTGGGTGTTGTTTAATGGGAAGGGAGTGGCAGGAAGATTCTCTGCGAGAACCCTCATTCTTCCTCAATACCTCTTTGAACCGAACCAGATTTTGGATGGTTGATATAGCTTCGGGCTTCTCATTATGGGGAGGAGACATAGTCTAGTATAAGGGAGTTGTTCATGGAGCAAAAATTAAAAATTAAAAAAAATATATAAATAAATAAATAGAAGATTCTGGGCTCTTCTTGGTTTGGAGGGAGTGAATTTCATCACAGTCTCCGTAGTTCATAATCTTGATGGGAATGTTAAAAGATGCGTGCTACAGGGGACATACTATTGACTGCACAAACCTTTCATACAAGAGGATGTTTTGAATGCACTTTATCAGATAAGTACACCCATCACCTTTTTATATTTTCTTTGTGTTGCTAGTATTTGTGTAAGTAAATATGGTTAAATAATTATACATGGATTTAGGATTGGGAATATGCATATTTTGGCCCAAAAGGGAATGTTGAATTCTTCAAATTGAGTGAATGATGTGTCTTTACTGCTTCTGATCTCAGACCTTCGAGTTTTACTTGTTCTTCGTTCGCAACCTTGTAAGTTATACACTATTTCGGGCGTATATTAAACACGAAACCCTTGACAATGCCTATCAGCAGAAGGAACACTTGGATCTCACAAATACTTGGAACTCTATTCTTCATTTGTGTCATAAGATTAAATAGATTCCCATGCATAATAGATTATTCGACAAACAGGTTATGTACAGTCGGATTCTATGGCCATGTGATAGATAAGGCAGGAGGAATTTGGCTAGATAATATAGAAATCATAGCCTCTTTATATTGTAACTAATAGACATTCTTTGAGAAATTGTTACATGCATTATTCTGGCATAAACTGCAATCATTATAATTCGTGGCTCCAACTCTCATCAATTAGATGCGCCGCCTCGTATACATACTTCCTTATTTTGTTTGCATGCTATTTCTTAATTCTCCATTCTAGGCGTAGGCAGGGAGACGCTAACCAGGATTATGTTATTGAGAAGAGATCAGCTTCAGGAAACATATGGGGTAAAATATACACAAACCACAGATTAGATACCTTCATATATCAGATAACAGCAGAATCAATTCAGAGTAAAACAACAACAGAATGAATATAAACTTCAAACTGATATTCCATTAGCAACCTGTCACAGCGACAGCGCTTGAACATGGTAGGGTGTACAGATTTAAAATTTTAAATAACCTCCCTGAATCTATTGGAACCTCTCTCAGATGTAACACTCGAACATAGAAGGCCGTAGAGGTTTAAAATACCCTTCTGATTCCTTTGGCAATTTGTCACATCTGCTACACTTGAAAATAGAATGTTGTTGAGGTATAAATAATCTCCCTGGTTTCATTGTCAACCTGTCATAGCTGAAGCACTTGAACATAATAGAAAATTTTAAAGGTTTAAATAATCCCTGTGAATCCTTTGTCAATCAGCCTTATGATTACTCTATCAAACATTGAGTTGCAAATATCAATCGTATATAACTCTCACTAATGTGGGGAAAACTGTACAACAAAAATTGGTTGGTCTAAGATCGGAACTACAAATAGATAAATTTCAAACTTAAATCCTCTGAATTAGATTATCATTATGTTGCCTCCATAAGGATCATGGAAGATTCGAGCTAGTCGAAAGAATGATTCACCTGCAAGAGTGAAAGAGGCCAAGGGTTATCAAAATGTTTGATTTATCAACTGTCATGTTTCTCAACTCAAGTGAGTCTCTCGATTGGTCTCCCTCTTCTTCCTGATCTCTAGTTTATCTCTATTTGGGTGTCAGATATACCATACAACCCACTGAATTAGTGATCAATTCTAAAACCCTTTTAGCTACGATTCCTTTTAATCAATAGAATACTTAAGTAATCTCAGAATCTACATTTGTAGAATTGAATTACAAATAAAAGATTTGGAAATGAAATATCACCATTGAATAAAATGAATAGTCTTTTATATTTTTTTGACTTTGGGATATCTTTTGAGGTAAAGAATAATGGTTAATTGGATATATTCTATAGATTAGATTAAATTAAATGTATTAGGAAATAATCTATAATAAAATTGGAGAATATCACTAGAATTAGAGATTTAGGAATTGAGTGATGTGATTATTTGTACATTATATGTGTAATTTTTAAAATATTGACATTTATCTTAATATGAAATAGGTATATACCATTTGATATAGAAATGAGATATTGGACAAGTTGTAGTTTTCGTTGGACAAATTCGTTTAGGTCATCCCCTTAGAAAATTTAATAAGGGAGACTTAACTCTAATTTAAAATTTATATCAAAGGAAAAATTTGGTTATTTAGTCGAATTGAGTAATTATTAAAGTGAATTATTTTACATCATTATTGATAGTTGGAAATTAAATAATAAAGTTAGATAAGTTGTGTAATGACATCACAATTATTTGTTGGTTCTTACGATGGGGTAATTGTTGAAATAATTGTTGTAAATTATTTTGTTATATGGTCATTGTGTGAATTGTGTGGAAACTATGTAATTCATGGTCACATTGTTTACTTGTTGTTTGTATTTATTAATGTGTGAATCAAGTAAGGTGATTTTGGGTATAGAGTTATGTGGTTTATCACATTCTCCCATGTTGGAATTGATTTGGGTTAATGTTCTAAGTGGAAGTGAGGTCTGATCTATGGAGTATTTATGTTGTGAATTGTAAGGGTTGTTTGCATTGTAAACTATGTTGTTTATTGGCTATTGTTTCCATGTTTGAAATTTTATGCATGATGTTAGTGTTATGGCAGATCTTTATTTTTAGTTGATTCTGGTTATTGCCCTTTTGGAGAGAGCCTGCTTGAGCCTTGATGGTTCTTGAGTTGACTATAATGGGTTTTGCTTGAGTTGAAGATCTCGTTGTGATGTCCTCACTTGTTGATTTGTAAATTTTGGATTGAAAATAGTTCTTTGAGATCTTGTTATTGTTGTCAGTTCTTGATAGGGAATCCTTGTGTTAGCATTTTGAGAGTCTTCCAGAGGTTGAGGGGAAATGGTTTCTTCTTACAAGATTTGGTGTGGAGGTTGGCGACCTGGGAGGTTCCACCTTGGATAACCCATACCAAGATTGATGTATTTAATTGAGTTTTATGTTGATTCACCGGTAAGGGGGTGATCTCTTGATTTGTTATTTGATGATGGTTGACCTTTACACTTGGTTGTGGTTATGTGGCTTGAGCCTTGCACTTGAATGTGTTTTTCATTACTCTAAAGTTTTAGCATGAGATGGTGCATTCCTCACTTGATGCTGATATTTTGTTGGATTTGGCTTCTTGTGTAAGTTGGCTTTCTATTTGTGATTTTGATATTTTGTTGCTAGTAAGGGAGAGTGGCTCTCAATGGGGACCATCACCCAAAGTGGCTGGTTCAGGATAACCCATTGTGAGTTTAATCAAGTGATAACATAATTATTTAATTAGGGGGTTTGGATAGTAATAATATTAACAAGATAATTAAGGATGCCTCATCCACCCGTTAGGGATTTCACAGACTAAGGGTGGGCTGAGAAGGCCGTGGTTGGCAAGATTGTTGCCTCATCTCCATGAGAGGTTAACGGTTCTGCACGAGTCACCCTATGGGGCCGACGCCTAGAGAGGCAGTCAAGATAACCATAGATAGGGGCCAGTGCCTAGAGGAAGGCATCCAGGATAACCCATGATAGGGCTGTGTGATGACACTCCACCCTTAGGCACTCTTGTTTTCTTGTTTGAACTCCCCTTCATGTTTTATGTACCTTTGGAAGCGGTTGTATCTTATGATGTTGAGGCAATCGTTTCTTGATGTTTGTTGTTGTAGCCTCCTTTCAATTGTTTAATGTTGCATATATGCCTCATGGCAACTTTATTAGTGTTAATGAAAGATGTCTTGGTTATTTATTGTTGGTCGATATTGCGGTCTCTTTTGAAGGCTTTGGATCCTATTGTTGTTGGCTCCTCTTATGGTTATTTAGTGTTGTTTATAATGTTTGCATTTGGTTTTGATGGAATTTTCTTTATTTTGACATGGATATGTGATGGAAACATTGTGGGATATTATCTTGTGTTGTCATTATCCTTGTTGTGGAGTCTTGTTTACCATTGGTATGTTTGAATTCTTGGTTGAGGATCTTTCTTGTCAACTCCTACCACAGGGGGGTGGACTTTCGAGCCCATGCGGTTGGGTGGAACGTGCTATTCACCCCATTGGGTCCCCAATCAAGATCGATTTGTACCTATTGCGATGACACCAGAGATGGACTAGTGTTGGATCTTGTTATGGATCTTTCTATTCATAGGATTCAGATGTATTCATCCATGTTGATGTACTCTTCCCAGTTCTTGTTGGGAATCAACATTGTAATATTGTAATCCTTGAGTAATGTACTTTATGATATAATGTATTATCCATGTTCATGTTATCTTTTGGTCATTGGTGTATGCTTATCTTTCATGTAATGTAAAGATGATATGAAAATTAATACAATTATGTAACCCCAAGGAGCTTTTTTTATATTGTACGCATATTGTTACATTTCATGTGATGTTTATTGTTGCATGTTAGTTCTTCATTAAAAAAAAAATGTACCATATATGTGTGATGTATTAGTTTTCCTTGGGGTTGCGTGGTAGGGAATTACACACCTTGTAGAGAAACCTTTCTTAACTAGAAAGAGAAGTTATTTCTCACAACCAGTGAATGATCATGTTTGAGCGCTACCATTGCTGGCTAGTGTAGGGTAGGGTAGAGGTTTTCTACAAATAAGTGCTCTAGGCACATTTCTTTCAGTTCTCTTTCTTTCCCTAAGTGTTGTTGCACATGTTTGTTGGCTGCTAGGGCCTTGTTAGTTTCTTTTAGTTTGGATTTTGCTACTATTTGGAGTATTTGCAATTGAGTTACATAGTTTTTTGAGTTTGAGAAGGGCATAATTTGATTCCATTCCCAATGAATTATTTAAGTCTATTGGTCTATATGCTTAGTAGGAAAGCATTCAATAGAAATCACCATAAATGTTACCAAATTTTCACCTACAACTCAATTTGGTAGAGCTAAAGTAGTTGATTAATTTTAAATGTGAAAGATATTCCATACATTTCTGCTATGCTTAAGTGTTGCATATTTTAAGGCGCTTAAAAAAGATAGAATTTAGTTTTATTATTTAGTGTTTTGAAACATAAAAGAAAATACATAAAAACACAAGATATTTCTTTCATTCATTTCTATAATGTTTCATTCATTTTGTAATGAGATATACACAAGTTTACATAAGTGTTTCTTTTCTATACATTGGAAAGAAGAGAATGATCAAATGTCTCACACAAGTCGTGGGAGTAGCCGAACTAAAGCAACATAAGAGATATACTATACATCTGAAGGTGAAAGCAATGAAAAGAGCACATAAAGAAAAGCATATCCATCATTTCCTGGAAGAATCTTGGGTGGATCTTCATTGTCTTTAGCTTCTCATTCCTTAATATCAGATGAACCTCCATTATGATAAAAGAGTTGGTTAGAACTCTGGATATGAATCTCATTATATTCCCTATCAAAAGAGATATAACATATGCTTATGATGCTTTAAGTCAGTTGAGAAAGTATCAGATGTATGTAAGGGAGCCTGCAAATCAAACATCACAAGAGCATTAAGCTTCATTGTTTTTTATCTAACATGTTTGTTCACTATGTAGGTATAGGTGAAATCTTGTTGCTGATTCATTTTTGTTGACATTGTAGCATGTGATGAAAAAATGAGCTCCCAAAAGGGTTGAGCCCAACATGCTGCCCTTAATTCTCAAAAGGGGAAATGAGATAGGAAAAACACATTTAGATTGCTCAAATGAAAGCACTTTCAGCTTAAGGAATATTTCACAAAGTGACTAACTCATTGCCCATTCAGGAAGGCCAAATCAAAAGGAGCAATGGGACAACCCTTTCACTTTGAAATGGGAGTCACAAATGAGCAATGAGCTCATTGAGAATGCTGAACTAATCTACAAAACATAATAAAATGCATCATTTTCTCATTAAGGAGTTCTAGTTTGCATACAAATTTTCATGATGTC
>VDFB02369200.1:0-23415 GCA_007258455.2 Sequoia sempervirens
TGAGTGTTCAAGAAAGAATGGCTAAGGACGACAAAGACAAATCAACCTTAAAGGCTGAAAACTAACAGTGAGACTGTACATATCTAGCTTGATGCATGGTATGCAAAACATCTCTGCTTTGCCACGAGAGATGCTAGACCTCCCCATGGAGAAAAATCATCACCAACTGATCTTATATGGAAAACACTTGAGGAATCAAGTGGAAGAATTTGTTGTCAAAGGAAGGTGTATATTGGAAGAACTATACCAGTTGAGGAACAAAACTCATGAACTCCGCTCAAAGATTCAACAATCAGAGCAAAAGGCAACAAAGAAGAGGCCTAGGGATGAGATCATAGTTTTAGACTTGCAATTGGCATACTAATTAGTTACCACTATAGAGAACAAGATACATCTTTTTGCTTGGAAAGAACAACTGGCATACAAGGTGAAAGCCTATGATGCCAATTATGTGGAATTGATCGAGTACTGACAGATTGTGGCAGGTGTTATCAACTTCACAAGAACATTGGTAATATCTATCCCTTTCCTTTATCAACACAAGGGAGGTGCATACATTGAGCTAGGCGTAGTGCAAAAACAGTAATAGGATCTCATCCACAACACTTTTTACAATGACCCTACTGGTTGCAAGTTGAGTAAGGTTGCACACATGTCCACCAAGCTAGATGATGCAACTGCAAAGTGTATAGAATATTAGTAGTAGCTTGCGAATGGTGAAGAGATGCTAAAATGCCATGTCATCATCCTATAAAGTGATAGGCCAAAATTGGGGCAAAGAGTAAAATGGATTTGATGTTTAACAATGAATTTTAGTTTGGGTCTATACGTGTCAATCCAGGGGCGTAAACTTGCAAAAGGCATTGTGACAATCTGCACAAGGGTTGAGAGTTGTGAGATGAGTGGTTATGAATGTAGCTATGAAAATAAACCTATTGCAAATTGAAATAAAATTGGCACCAGGAATTGTCACTTCCTCGCAACAGGAGCTATTCTATTCTATTTAGGTGACAAGAATTGTGCAAAAATTACAACAAACTCTGAAACATAAATTCAACACAAATTATCGAATTCATAATTAAATGTGAAGCACATGAGAATCAATTAAAATTATTTACAAATATAAACAAATAGATATTACGTAATCTCAAGTTCAATTAATTCAAATAATGTACGAAAATAATGAAACACACTTTGCAAAAATAAAATAAAATATTTACATTCATTCAACAGCTGCAGAGGGGGCGCCCTCCCTTCCTCCCAATTAGCCGATTGAAGAAAATAATCAGAGAATCCACATACTTAACTCAAAATAAAAATATTGAATTTTTGAAGAATATGATTTCATATATTCCTCCTCTTTCCTCTCACGTAGCTCATAGTTATACAATAAATATGTGCAAGCCATTTCCTATTTTCATGCCACGTCTCTATTATTTCGTGGCTCACATTTATTTGTTTTATTTGTTGAATACAAACATTTAGTTGTTTCATTTGTAGGAAAACAACCCACCTCAAAATGTATGAACTTAAATAGCTCACCCTAAAATAGAGGAGCTTAAATAGCTCACCCTAAAATGTAGGATCTTAAATAGGAGCTTAAATAGCTCACCCTAAAATGTAGGAGCATAAATAGCTCATGGTTACAATAGAATATTATTTTTAACGTGAGGACATTTTCCTCCATAAAATTAAACATTATTTGGTTATAACTAAATAACCAAAGTATTTTATGAGCAAATAATAAAATACACATGGCATGATATATTGTTTTATTTGCATTGCATTCTTTTTCTTCTTCAATCAACACGTTGCATTTAGCATAATGGAAGCGAATATTAGTAAATACAATCTACTATTTATTATTCACATATTTTATCTAAAAACTAAATTAAATATTACTTATATATATTAAATCATATGCAACATAAAATGGTAAAATGATATAATATGGAATGGAAATGGAATGTGGGAATGGACATGAAGGCATATGAAATAAGCTAAAACATGGCATAAAATGAGACCTAAATGGCTCTCATCATTCCCCCCAACTTAACATATTGCACGTCCTCATGCAATATTTACGATTGAGAGGTTGTGATTTGGACTATGATCATAAATTTGAATTGATTGTACCTTCTTCACCCTTGACTATTATAGCTCATTCATAATCACAACTTCTGTCTAACACCCCTCTTCATAGCAAGCTCCATGGATTTGCTTTTGTTTGCCAATTTTATTTTCATTTTTTTTCAATATCCATCCTCTTTTTATTTATTTTTTCACCATTTTTCTTTTTTTTTACATTTTTCATTGGCATTTTTTCTATAGCATTATTTTCTTGAAATGCTATAATTCCATATACATGAGCTATACGAAATAGGTGAATATGAGAGACAATTTGAATGATTATGAGAGACAATATGGATACTATGATGGGTTATGTAAGGATAATGATGGGTGAAAAGATAGATAATAAGGATGGTATACCTCCCCCCAACTTAAATGGTTGATAGTCCTCAAGCAACAAGAAGAGGATAGGTGGAATGTTGCTTATATGATTAATATAATAAGGAGTATTAATAAAGTTAAGAGATAAAATAATGAAAAATAAAATTGATTGTTTTACCAACTTGCATGCCAGGATTTGGTAACCAAAAGAACTCAACAATTGTGAATGTTCAACAAGGAAGGAACCGAAAACTGCAACACTTGGAAGATCACCACCTAACTGAAGCATTATAGAACATACTATTGGTATCTGAATCTCTCCTTTTATTGGCTAACACCTCAACTGAATTTGTAGCATGTGCTTGAAGTGATCAAGGAATGTTGATCATAACAAAATGGAACATAGTCACATAGGGGAGTGACAGGAGGTGCTAGAGGCACCCAAATAGAGAGAAACAACCATAGAAGCATCTAAGTGTACCTGAAAAATGATTAGTCGAGAGAAAGAACACCAATTATTGAATTTTTTTTTCTTTCTTCTTGTGTCATTTTTTTTCAATTTTGATAATGATAAGGGACCGTTGGCAAGCCATTTTTCAATCACTTGCCGCTTAGTGGTGCTGTGAAAACAGTTTTCACCACTAAGAATTTTATTCAACTACAATCCACTAGAAACTAGTTTTCAAATTATAGTTGTCTAACAATGCCCAAAGGTTTTCATTGTTAGAATTTATTGCTTTTTTTCATTTTTTTCATTTTTTTCATTTTTTTTCATCATTTTTTTTCATTTTTATTCTCTTCTTGATAATCTGCATATAATGACCAAACAAAATGAAACTCTAATATGGATGACAAAATGATACCATCCAAATCCTAGAGTTCCATCTAAATCCCTTCAATAAAAGTAACTGTGAATTGCTTGCAATGCTTGAAAGGATGACCAATAATAACCTTAACACAATCTAGAACATAGAACCACTGCTACAAACAATCTTGATCTCATTTAGCTCATCCCACAATATCTAGAAGGTGATTGGAGAACTTTGGAATCCATGCCCACTCACTTGGTTGAAATAATTACCCACAATGACTGCAATCTTTGAAAGACATGCTACCTTATGATGACCAATTTGAGACAAATCATGAAGCTAGGCTATCCTTTCTTCTTAATTGTGAGAGATATCCATAACTATTCCCAAAGCTATATGAAAAGCTAGAGTGCAAATAATGAAACTTCCTTACCAAAGATAAGTTTGAATAGTGAAAGACCAATTGGAGTCTCTCATCTTGTCAAATGTAGCCACACAACTTTAGGTAGGTGAATAATCATCTCAGAGTGTGAGGATTTGCATTAGAATATATTTAAGCTCCTCATTAATGTCTTCAAGTTGTCTCTGAATGTGTAGCTCAAGAACATAGCACCACAAGATTCATGGATCTCATAGACCAAGTTTCATATTGTCTTCCACATGGTCTGGTATCAAGGAGGGTAAAAAATAGAACTTTTATCCATGAATGTTGTTCACTTTTTCCAAATAATCCTCTTGTGATCTCTAAGAGAGGAACACAAAAGAAACTTGAGGTTCCCCATACCACTAACAAGGCCACAAAATATGTTTTTGGATGCTCATGTAGAGAAGCATCATCAACTGGTGCAAAAGTGTTGGATAACCAAAATAAGAAACCTGCGACCATACTCTCAAGACCAAGCATATCAAGTATTGTAATTCAATATCATCCATTTTAATAACTCCACTATTATAATTGATTTATCATTAGAAAATGGAGGGTAGAGTTAAATAAATACTTGAAAAAAATGGATGGATAAATTCTATTAAAACGAATGCTTGTGTAGAATCTAATCCCATTAACACAAGAATATATACCTTGACTTGGTCCAAAGATCACATATGTGGTTTTATTAGAAGGACCAAAGAAACAATCATGAAAGGCTTTATTAGCAATCACCCAAATATTTTCAAAAATTCAATGGATTCCCCCCCAACTTAATTTCATACTATAAAATTATGAGGGTATTAGGATAATCTAATGGATCAAGAAAGATGGTGACATATAATAATACCTTATTCAATGAAAATAATCTTTCGTAGCATGTTCGGTATGGTCATTAATGCATTCAAAGCCATCTGTTTGTGCTTAATTAATTAATTATTGGTGGTCCTAAATCAATAAGTGTGTGTGGGATATGTATTTTGACCATAGGTCTCCAAAGATCTAGATGTTTAAGTATAAAAACATTTATAAATGATAGATCTTGTAGGAGATTATTGTGTATCTCACACAACTTGTGAAAAATTAAGGCATACAATTCACCTTTTATTATTGCATGATTAATTTCAACACACACATTTATGAGTTCAATAGTAAAATAAGACTCATATTGAGACATTGCTTTATGTGTGTGAATGCCTTCTAAACGGTGTGATTCATTAAGTAGATAAGAAGTAAATGAATTATATTTTAATTGATCATATTTTTCTTCAAACTTATTTATACCAAAATCACATCCATTAGTTGTTTTGAATTGAGATTAACCAATTTCAAGCATATTAACAAAATGTAAAGGGATCATTAAAATCTCATTATTATATGCAGTTTGAACCACCTTATTATGTAATGTTGTATTAGGCATTGTAGTTGCCCTTGGTGGATATGTTAAAGTATATGGTGGGTGATATGAATGGGATAATGAAAATGGTAAAATTTGTTGTGGATATAGAGTAGGTGGTAGTAGATAAGATGGATATGGTAGTTGTGAGAATTCATTATACCATTCTTGGTAGTATAGGGATTGTTGCCATTCACCATACATACTAGATGGAGAAGCATTTTGTGAAGAAACAAATTGTCTTTCTAATCTAATAGAATTATAAGACATTTTAAAACCATTAAGAATACCTTGATCTCCCTGATTTGATGTGTGTAGTTTTCCTTGAGTTACAAAGAAGACATTCTTACTTCCACTGTTGTTCTGTCAAGAATCACTTATAACATCTATCTCCTTCATGATTTCCTCTTGAACAGTTTGACACGTGCACTCAACTTCTTCCTTGCAATAATCAGAACAACAAATGGTCAAATCGTCATTTTCAAAATTCCATTGTCCTGAAAATTCATCAATTATTTGTTCTTGTTTGGTTATAGGAATAATACCTGTAGATGTTTGTGATAATGGTATTGGAAGATCAATATTATCTAAGTTGCATCAATTAGGTAGAGGGGCTATAAAAACATCACCTTGTTTCGGCATGATTTCCCCACCAGTTTCTTCTTTTGTTTTTAAATTTAAAAGTGATGTGTTTGAATTGCCTTGAAAATGCAACATTTTTATCATTTTTATGTTGTTTCTTCAAATTTACTTCTTTCTATCAATTGACTCACAACAATGGGTGTGTATATGTAAATGATTTTACCTTCTATGATCTACCTACAAATGCAAACCATGCATATATATGATTTAAGCAATGCAAATTAGGAGTAATCACCTGAGCATGACCCACAGGTGCACAAGCTTTCATCCTAACACATTGTTCCTAACTCATCTCACTAAAATAACATGCCTTTGACACCTTTTCCCGACAATGATGCAAAAATGATAGGCCAAAATTGGGGCAAAGAGTAAAATGGATTTGATGTTTAACAATGAATTTTAGTTTGAGTTTATATGTGTCAATTTGGTGGCGTAAACTTGTGAAAGGTATCATGGAAATTTGCACAACGGCTGAGAGTCATGAGATGAGTGTTTATGAATGCAGCTATGAAAATAAACCTATCACAAATCAAAATAAAACTGGCACCAAGAACTGTCACTTCCTGACAACAGGAGCTATTCTATTCTATTCAGGTGACAAGAATGGTGCAAAAATTACAGTAAACTCTGAAACAAAAATTCAACACAAATTACTGAATTCATAATTAAATGTGAAGCACATGAGAATCAATTAAAATTATTTACAAATATAAACAAATAGATATTTCAACACAAATTACCAAATTCATAATTAAATGTGAAGCACATGAGAATCGATTAAAATTATTTACAAATATAAACAAATAGATATTACATAATCTCAAGTTCAATCAATTCAAATAATGTACGGAAATAATGAAACATTCTTTGCAAAAATAAAATAAAATATTTACATTCATTCGGAAGCTGCAGAGGGGGTGCCCTTCCTCCCAATTAGCCGATTGAAGAAAATAATCAAAGAATCCATAGAATTAACTCAAAATAATAATATTTAATTTTTGAACAATATGATTTCATACGTTCCTTCCTCTTTCTTCTCACATAGCTCATATTTATACAATAAATATGTGCAAGCCATTTCCTATTTTCATGCCACATCTCTATTATTTTGTGGCTCACATTTAGTTGTTTCATTTGTTGGAAAACAACCCACCTCAAAATGTATGAACTTAAATAGCTCACCTTAAAATATTGATCTGTATAGGATCTAGACTAGATTGCAGTTTAAATGCTTAAACTTTTACAATGCTTTTACAATGATTATTTCAAGTTAATTAGATCGAAATTAACTTAACGAAATAACGGAATAAAAGAAATAACAAGGTGATTATAACAGAAATGAAGGAAATGAGAGACAGAAAGAGAGAGAAGAAGAGAAGCGCAAACAACGCTTGATAACGGAGTTCGTCACAGAATGTGACTACGTCTCTGGGTCCACTCCAATAGAGAGACCGATCCGATTAACTCCAAAATCGATTACAATGATGCACCAAGACCATCAGTTCGGCAGCATAACAGGGCTCCGACATTCAACAATGGCTTGAAAATTCTTCAACAAGACCCCTCTTTCGTCACCTCAGCATCAGGACTTCATCACCTGGAAAAAACTTCATTACAATCCTCACCTCAAGCCCCCTTTTTATACAAAGAATTTGTTCAATTTTGCCTTTAACCAATTGATTTGCAAATATTCACCTTATCTCTCCAATTACATAAGGATCTTCATCAATCTCCCAATTTTGCATAAAAATCATTACAAATTTCCCCTAATAATCTTTAATAATCCCCCCTTTTACATAAAAATCTCCTAAATTAATTTGAACCCTTACAATAATTCATTCTCGGGTTTTGGAGATTTTATTTAGTTACATTTAATCTTTAAAAAGGATTGTTGTTAAATAATTTTGGGGAATTATTTAAAAAACAAGGGCATTCGGTTTTAAACAACCCAACAAAAAGGACCGATGCCACACATATACCGAAACTCTCGCGTGGCATAGCGGTGGGTGATCGTTTTGATGCCCGGCCGGTTCGGGGTTCAAACCCCCGGCTGGCCTTTTTGAAAACAAATTTTGTAACAATCAAACGATAAAAATAACCGCCCATCGTTTATTCTTAGACCCGCGGATATAGCGCAACGGCCAGGGGCTAAATTCGGCGGAGGGTAGTTGGGGGTTCAAACCCCCCAACAACAATTTTTTAACAAACAAAACAACATCCATACCACCGAAGGATAATCAGGCCACGGCGCATTCTCATGCGTGCCGCACCGATTGATGATGACCGGGACGTGTGTGTCGAACCTGCTCCGCGGACGGATGACACTCAGGTGGACCGTCTGACGTGCATGCCAGATAGACTGATGGAAACTCAGACATGGTTACCGACAACATGCCACGTGGCACAATCCAATTCAAAGACACGCGCCAACGAACCGGACTGATGACAACGCCGCCACGTGGATGCTGACTGAGTCTGAGTGATGACGTGGCATGCTGACTGGGCGTACGGACTGCCACGTGTCACTCTGTGATTGGTCCGTACAAATTCCACATGTCAATCTAATTTTTCCACGTCAGATTCCGTACCGCATGCTGATGTCATCTGTACGGATGATGACGTCATCCTGTACCTTCTGTCCACAAGTCAAACCTGAAACTTTGACCAGCTGTATCTTGAGCCTCCGATGTCGGATTTTGACGAAATGAGTTGCGTTGGAAAGCTTGCGACGAGCTCTTCCCGATGATGCCGACTTTGACAACTTTTGACGACATTATTTTTTTCGCTTCCTGGACGCCCCTGATTCCAGTTTGACCTGAAGTTTGACTGGCTATAACTTGTGCAAACGGACTCCTTTTCGCTCCGTTCGAGTTGCGTTGGAATCAGGTCGCTGAGCTCTTTCTAATGGTGCAAATTTTGGAGAAAAATGAGACACTTCAATTTCCACTGAAAAATGTCCACCGGATCAAATATAGGAGCTTAAATAGCTCACCCTAAAATGTAGGAGCATAAATAGCTCATGGTTGTACAATAGAATATTATTTTTAATGTGAGGACATTTTCCTGCATGAAATTAAACATTATTTGGTTATAACTAAATAACCAAAGTATTTTATGAGCAAATAATAAAATACACATGGCATGATATATTGTTTTATTTACATTAAACAATTTTTTTCTTCTTCAATCAACACGTTGCATTTAGCATAATGGAAGCGAATATTAGTAAATATAGTCTACTATTTATTCTTCACATATTTTATCTAAAAACTAAATTAAATATTACTCATATATATTAAATCATATGAAACATAAAATGGTAAAATGATATAATATGGAATGGAAATGGAATGTGGGAATGGGTATGAAGGCATATGAAATAGGCTAAAACATGGCATAAAATGAGACATAAATGGCTCTCATCAATTCCTAAGAGGGAAGCTTCACCAATTCATCTTTCTCATTTCCCTTAAAAAAATTGTCCTTAGCATCTTCATTACTCTTCCTTTCTTTGTAGTATCTATGACCCTCCGTCAATAATCCAGTAATGAAGGCAATGAAATATTCATTGATATTTAACTCCATACCATTCACCTTCAACCACCTGTTATGATAGCAATGAATAAACTTTATAGAGGATTCATGGTCATAACCATGAAGCCTTTCCAAATAGGGCATGAAATTCCCATGTTTAAGAATTTGCCAGACTCTAGGCTTGTTCTCCCATTTATCGTAGGAGATGGGCTCAACCCTGCTCCTATCTCCACCCATTTCAACAATTCCAAAAACTAATAGAAACTAGATCCAAGAAAAACTTGAGAGGATACAATTGAACATGAGGATGGGAAAAACATAACCCATAAAATATGTGATATATAAGGGAGTGATAATTACCCGATCACCCCAAGTTAGAAACTTAAATTTAATTGTCATCCCACAATAAAATCTTAGCCCTCTTGGGAAAGGAAGAGTACTCCCATGCCTTGAAATTATTAAGACCGACAACCTCGTTAGGAAAAAAATCAGCAAAGTAATTTCCTTCCCTATAAGTATGTGTGACATGGGTCTCATTGAAAGATCTCAACATCATGTTGGAATCATAAATAAGTGGATCGATTAACTAGCTCAGATTCTGATTGCCATTCAAGCACTTGACAATATTAAGGGATTCACCCTCAAGCCATAATTTAGAAACACCCCTTTGTAATGTAGCTTTAATGCTAAGGTAAGCAACTTTGACCTCAGTGCAATGATTACTTTGGTTTCCCAATGGGAGTGCCACTATGCCTAAGAACCTACCTTCCTCATTCCTCAACAACCCCCCATAACTTGTAGGACCAATATTTCCCTTGGATGCCCCATCAAAATTAACTTTGACCGACCCCAGAGGAGGGAAATTCCACATAGTATTTTCTCTAGCACTATTACTAGATTTAACCAAACAAGAAAGTTGAGTGATAATCCTCCAATTAGTAACAACCAAAAGATCATATCCAAATAGAGAATTGGATGGAGCTCCCCAAGGAGAGTCTAGAATATGAAGAGAAAAGTTCTCAACAATGGCCCTCCAAATTTTGAGAAAGACAATATCCTCTTTCAGTTTATTATCCAAAAAAGCTCTATTATTTCTTTCTTTCCATAAGCCCTAGGAAATATGGGGGGCCATAAGGGACTAGAGTAATCAAAGAGAAGTATTAGGCAAAGGATAATGCCATTGATCAACAAAACCATGTAAAGAATCAAGAAAAACCTAGTCAAGGTTGCAAAGAGAAAGGAACTTTCTCCAAATAAGGGAGGAAAAATTACAATTGAGAAAAAGATGGAAAGTGCTTTTTGCATCACACTCAAAAAGAACAAATCTATTAAGAATATAAAATACCCTTCTATAAAGAGTGTCCAGAGTTAGAATATTTCTTTGCATCAAGAGCCAGAAAAAGATGTTCACCTTAGGAATAAGCAACTTGTTCCAAAGATTCCCCTAGAAAGGGAAGGGATTAGACTTTATTAGAGAAGTGATAAAGGCATAAGAGACTAAGAAGCAACCATTGGCTCGAGGGGCCCAAATCACATGATCAGAATTTGGGAATTGAGGAACATGAATATGAGCAAGGAAATTCTAAATAATTGCCAACAAGGGATCCCAACTCTGAAAATCCTTCCATGAACCATTATGAAGATAATCTTCGACCATATTACCAAAAATATGCCTACAAAATTCAGCCAAAGTAGGGGCCCGAGGTTGATTCAAAAGTAGGCCACCATCACACCACACATCTTTCCAAAACAATATCCTAATACCATCACCCAATGACCACTTAAGACCCTTCGAAATGAGATCCTTGTAGGGCACAATATTCTTCCAAAATCAGGAAAGGAGTGGAGTTAGCTTAGAGAAAGTCCCAAATTTTCCCCACTCCAAAAAGATATTTATTCCTAACCATAGAAGACCAACCAACCTCACCATTGAGAAGCCTCAAGATGTTTTTTGAGAGAAGGGCCTTGTTAAAAGATTTGATATTTCTCAAACCAATCCCACCCCACTTCTTTGGGTTACACACATGATCCCAATAAAGGAGAGGAATTTTGGATTTGTCTTCCACCCCCAACCACAAAAATCGTCTCATGATTTGTTCCATCTTCTCTTCAAACTTCATTAGAATCCTGAATAAAATCAAGGCATAGAGATGAAGATTTTACAAAGTGGAGATGAGTTTCACCTAACCTACCTAGCTGAGAAGAGCACCCTTCCAATCGACCATACTTTTATTAAACTTATCCAAAATACCAAGCCGAAAAGAATCTAAAATCTTGGAAACACATAAAGGTAGGCATAGATAGATAGAAGGAAAAATTGAAAGGAAATAGAAAAGAGCAATGGAAAGAACTAATAAGTGAGTAGTTATTTGAAGTAAAAATATTACCAAATAGATTGGAGTAGCAAAACCAAGCACCACCAAAGCAAGAGAGACACAATAATTTGATAAGGGGAAAAAACAAGAAAAAACCCCAATATTATCAATGGAGGAAAAATGCCTAAGAATGATACAAAGAGAGAGAGAGCACTAAAGCCTTAAGCTTGCATGCTTGAATATGAAGAATGAGAGAAGAGTCACTTCAATAAATAGAGGTGAGAAGAGGAGTTAGAATGTAACTCCCAACTCAATGAATGCCACCATTCATCTATGTGTGTGCAATGTGTCACCTCTTAAGGAGGTGGCTACAAATATTCCTCAATAAAGGAATTAAAAATAAAATGAGTCATCCTCACACATGTGTGAGGAGACAAAAAAGAAAAAATACTTGTAGGGATTCCTTTGGAATATTCCTACAAGTTAACAAATAATTACAATTAAAGAATAAGCTTTACCAAGTAAAGATTAATCTTCTAACAAAAACTCCATATCCTACAAGACAAAATCCTTGCCAATTTAATTTGAAGGTGCTCCAGAGTGTTGAGGAAGAAAATTTTACTCTTAGGGAAGTTCACACGCTAACCAAAATATTTCTCATAACCATCAATCACCAGCTTAATGGCCTTAATTTCTCTAACCAAGGACTTACCCATGATGATAATATAATAAAAAAATTGTTGATGCGTGATAGGTGTGCATTAAGAAGAGGGAACCAAGCCTTGCAACGAGCCAACTGAAGGCACCTTATGAATATTTTTACCTAACACCTTAGCCATTAGGATGAAGAGAAGAGGAGAAATAGGATCCCCTTGTTTGATACCACGTGAGCTATGAAAGAAAGGAGAGGAGGAAACATTAACAAGAATAGAAAAGGAGGGAGTCAAAATGAGCTGCTCCATGATTTGCAAGAATTTTTGACAGAACCCAAAATGAGCTAGAACCAACAATAGGAACTTACAATTCACCCGATCATAGGCTTTGAGAAGATCTAATTTAAGAAAAAACCTCGGCTTCTCATTAGAAGAAAGAGAATGGGACACTTCATGAACAGTAATGATAGAATATAGAATTTGGCATCCCCACACAAAACCACTTTGATGCTTAGAGATGAGACTAGGGAGAACCCACTGAAGCTTGATAGCCAAAACTTTAGAGAAACTCTTGTAAATGGAGTTGCATAAACTAATCAATTGAAAGTCTTTGAATTTCCACCTTAAAAGCATGCCGAAATTTGAGTGTTATTTAATATATTTAAGAATTATTTAAAAGTTATTTTGTGATAAGAAGATTTTTTATTTAAGGGACATGGTTCTAACATATGCCACTATAACCTCTATCTTAGTGAACAATCCTCCACCCATGTTGGAGTAAATCTAGGAGAATCGGTATATATTTATTTTATGTAGATTTTTCTAAATTTAGATATGTAGTTTAATAATAGATTTATGAATAAAAGTATAAATTTTACATAGAGAAACCAAGAATGCAAGCCAACAATTTATACTTTAATGAAAACAAGAGAGCTATTGTATTTTTATATATTGATATTAAATTTTAGTATCTATTTAAACTATTCTATGGACAATAAATAGATGGAAAAATATGCAAAATTATTTTATTTACTTCAAGTTTTTTTTGTTTCTCCACACACATATATAACTTTATTTTATTTGTATTTTCTTTTTAACATTTTATGTTTACTTAAAGATATATTTTATATAGTACACTTATTTTGCTTTCTTAACTTTTAATTTTACTTTTGAAAAAGTTATCATTCATAATTTTTTATTTCATTTTTATTAGTTTCATTTGTAGGTATTAAATATATATTTTAAAACTTTGATGTCTTTTCCATTTAAGTTTTGTCAATTGAAAATCCGTTGACCATTTATTGTTTTCATTTTGAACCTTTTTAAAATTTATTAACGTTTATTATAAATTAGTATATATATCATAAATGTGTGTATTTAATGTTGTTAGAGATTAAAATAATATAAATTATTTTAAATACATCTAGTTAAAATCTATTGAAAGATAATATAATTATAATAGTGAAATTTGTATACACGCCATTTCCTATTTCGTTTTGGATTTAATTTGGGAGAATGTCTTAATACATATACATATTGATTAATGGTGTAATCTTGTGTTAAGTTGGGTCCATTCTCTCATTTTTTTGTCTATCCCTATATACATATTCTTGTACATTTATTCAAACATTATCTCTACATACATGTATTTGGATATATTCACCCAAACTATTCATTTATTACATGTATCCATACACCTATGTAAATTTATTTGTTATCCACATAGATCTAACCAATTGCCTACCTAGGATCATTTCTATGCTCACATAATTGATCCCTTCCTTTTTAAAAGAAAAATTTAAATTTTGGCTTATTGTAACTGATTATTTTCAACTCTAAGTTGATTTGATGTTATGTGCTTGTATATAAAGGAATTCAAGTGCATTCATTTTATTGTCTCTTCATATTCTTGGAATTATTTAAATACCATTTATACTTATGAAAGGAAACATATTAGTTTACTACTTAAAAATAAATCTAGTCTACACAATCATCATTGTAACATTTTAAAGGCTAAAATCAGTTGTGCTCAATCTTTTATTTATATCCTTAAGGATTGATCTAGGGAAACGTATATCCTAGGAACATAATGGAGCCACTTAGAGGTATTTTTAAGTACCATTAGTCTTTAGATATAATAAAGGATATGTAAAACAAATCAAGACAAGCTATGTGAGCCACACAATATAAGTACACATTTAGTAGGGTTATATTCACACATAAAGAATGAGTTAACAACTATGGAATATATCAAAATATAAAAAAATGATAATGGACGTGATGTAGGATAGAAGAAATTTTTGATGACTTACATAAAAAAATGAGCATCATTTTAGAGAAAATATGAGTTGGATTCTAGAATTTTCAACAAAAGTAACCATTCTTTAGTCACAAAGATAAATGCACTTATTATCTTTATTTATTTACATACAATAGGACTTAATTTTATTATACATTAACCTATAGTTATCATCCACTTGATCTTTGCTAATTTATGCTTATTTGTATGCATAATTTTGGTTTAGCCTATACCACACTTAAAATAAAAAAATATTTTCATTTACATTTTTGTGAACTCATGTTATCCTACATGACCTAGTTTTATTTTCTAGGAAAATCATATAGGATGATCAATCCATTTCATACATAACCCCATGAGAGAAGAGAATGCATATAAGATTACAAAATAACCATATACAAATATCAAAGACAAATATATACCCTAGGAATTTACCCTCATACAAGAAAAAACTAGACTCCAAAAGCATCCACATTCAATGTATTATTTAGCAATGAAATATTACAATACACTTATATAGAGTCTCCACGAACACTTTGAAACATTGATCATATCCAATGCATCCACACATCCCATTCCATGCTTCACATATGCACTCCTTAGAAAAAGAATCAATACAATGGAAACCAAGGTAGTAACACTAACAACCAACCTCAAGCTCACAAAAATACAACCAAGTGATAAGATAAAAACATGTGACTCAAAACCATGAGCTCACAAAACCATTGATTCCACATTTAATTTTTGGTACTAAGTTTCCCAACATTGAGTATTTTCCCATGTGCAACCCACACATAAAATATCTAACCCAATATTACATATAACTTTACAAGTGGTCACAAATAAATATTTAATGTGGCTAAAAACATATCTTGAGGATGCACCACAACAAATATTTATTTTACATAATTAAAATTAATCCAATGTTATGCAAGGCATACAACACCTAATCCTAACATTACTCCTAGGGTTTCTTATCACTATCAAATTTTTAGATCTACATTTTACTAATTTTACACTTTATAAAATAGGCCTAATATTCATTTTTCCATTCTTATTCTTCATTGACACATCTCTATGTTAGGTTTTTGTTTTCTTAATCATATTTCTTATCTTTATCCCACCTTAATCCCTCGAACATTGTCCTTAGGATTTACACTTTTCACTATTGTAGATTTTATTTAGAATTAATTTTCTTACTTACAATAGATTCTACCTCACTTAATTACTATTATTATGGTTTTACATCCTTGATTCCATACTCTTGTGAATTGTACACTTATTATCCTTGGGTAGATCATCATTTTCATAACATGGATTTATATTGCTCTCTATTCCTGGAATCTATTTTGTGTTGAGATATGTGACTCAAATTTACTGGCTTGATTGACTTCCTGGAGCAGTTGCGTTTTCCTCATTCATTGACATGAGTTAAGTAATTGGTTTTCAAGTTTTTCTAACTAAAGTCATAGGGTTCTGAAGTTTCTTAACCTCTCGACTTAGAGACTTTGTGGCTCTCTTTGTTATTGGCATGTCATGAGTTTCAAGAATTTCCTAACCTCTAACTGAAGGTTTTGAAGTTTGAGTTTCTCCCGACTTGGTGATCCCTTTTTTGTTGTTGGTGAGACATGGCGTGATTAGTAGGACTTTAGAAGATGTCTCCTTGACATTTTGATAAAAGGCTACAAGGACCTTGTTGGAGTGACTTAACGTTGTTGCTGGGATGTTGGATTATGTCTCTTTGACATGTAGGTTGAGTCTGGTGGAACCTTGTCACTATGACCTTGTGCGATCACCAAGACATTGTGAGATGTCTCTTAGACATGTCAGTTGAAGACTTATTCATTCCTATTGATGAGACTTTGGGAGCTTATCTTGAGTTGGTGAAAAGTATCTTCGACATGCAAGTGGAAGTTAGGGAATCAGTGCCAATGTGACTTCAGGGTGTCGCCAAAAATTTGGTGAAAGTCTCTTCAACATGCATGTCTCTTTAACGAACAAGTAGTACAATTGGCTGCAAGACCTTGTTGATGTGACATCGGGTGCTCAAGGAGAGATGGTCAAGTGTCTCTTCAACATTTCAATGATTAAATGGTTGGCGAATTGGATTCTTGTTAATGTGACAATGCGAGTTTGATGTGAGATTGTCTAATGTCTCTTTGACACCCAGTAATTGATGTCTTGGTGAGCTTGATGGAGCAGTGACTTGCATGGTGGTAAAGACTTGTCGGTGGGAGACATATTGGTGTCCCCATGATATGATGATGAATGACTCAGTGACCTATGTAGAATGTCTAAGTGGGACCTGATTGATGATTAGCTGGAAAGTAGTGATTGGTTGCATGTATGTGATGGTTAAGCTACTTGTGGATGTTCATCTATTATAGTTAGGGTTTCTTGGAATGATTAAGAGTAGAATACGAATGCCATTATGGGTGTTGCTGAATTGGTTGAGAGGCTAGGTAACCGGGAGGGAAATAGAACAGGGTTATGCTGTTGGATTCTCTCCAGATGGAACAAGATGTAAATATCCTATAAAGGCTAAGAGCCTATAATTGTATTTGTAACTTGTAAATGATGATTTTGGTTTTCCCTCACAATGCTTTGCTCCTCCTAGGGTACTTCGTCTGAAAGGAGAAAGGGGATTGGATGGGGTCCAAAATGCAAGGGTTTACACTCAAGATTAATGTAATTGAGATGTATTATGCCTAATTGATATGTTCTAATGTTGTAATATGAAATTGAAATGTACTAATGAATGCAAAACTTAGAAAATGTAAAGTGCTGGAAAACATAATGTGATATGCAGAAATGTCTAAAAATGCAACTAAATGAAGAAATAACAAAAAAAAATGGAAGAGGTGCACTTGGAATCTGAAGCTTGACACTGGAGGATTATGGAATCTTGAAAAATTGACTGAAAATGTTGACTGGGACACTTACGCTAGGCTGGGTGACTTCGTCCCAGTTTTAGGAAACTTTTGTTGAAACAAGAATCTACCAAATGGGTATCCAAAAATGTGAAAATCAGTTTTTAGGCCCGAAAATAAGACTAATATGCCACTAGTGGTGACTTAGCCCTCCTACAAATCTCGGGAAATTCAGGACAAAATATTGTAGCCTCAAGTTTGCACTTTCTTTTCTAACTAGTGTTTGCACTTGATTCTACAGAAAATGGGGTAGAAAGCCTCTCCAAGCTTGAACTAGGGTTGTGTTGAATTGATTGAATTTGTAGACTTGTTGACCACCTTTCAACACCTAATTTCTTGATAAATCTACATACAAAATTTTGCACACACATGCAAAAGGGGAAAAATGGTTGAGGGTTAGAGGATAAGGGTTTTCCTTGGTCAAACCTCACTTTGGTAATCAAAGCCTAAACAATGAAATGAAATGAAAAGAGTATGATAAATAGATAACATAAAAATACCATAAACTTACCACACCTTTGATGTTCAAAATCTGAAGATATGCAATGAAGTGCTCCAATGAATTGACTTGATAATGCTTGATTTGCTTGATAACTTGATGAATGCTTGAATGCTTGTGAATTAGGAGAGTGTAGGAGGAGATGTAAAATGAGGGGAAAAAACCTTATTTACACTTGATTTTATTAGAATTTCCCAAAAGTAACACATCACACGCCAACCTCAAGGGTTAGAGGGAAAATTCCCGCTAGAAATTTAAGATTATTTTGAGTTTTGTGCCAAAAAGGACTAAGTCGCCCCTATTGGCAACTTAGTCCCACTTAAGCAAATTAAGTGGGTCTTGGGAATTTCGGGGCATTACAAGTTGTCCAATGAGAATATCCTCAAAAACACACTTGAAAATGGTCGAAAAGTGCATTAAGGGGTCAATTAAAGCATAAGAAAGGTGTAAATAGTGAAATTAAGCCTAGAAAAGCATGAAATCTTGTTACAAGACTTTACAACACTTCAAAATAGGACTTAATAAGTGATGAAAAGGTGATTTTTAGGTGAATTGTAATGAATAGAGTCTATAAAAGTGTAGAAATTTTTTACAACACTTCACAACACCTTCACAAGACATCATAGTTTGAATGTTAAGGACCTAATGTGAATGTTTTGACCTCATTACAACATTAAACTTAGGAAAAATCAAGCTAAAGTCCATTAGAAAGACTCAAGTGAGCGTGAAAATGTCAACTATACATTTTTTGGTGACATATAACTAATTTGTTGCCGAATAATACAATGGCGATCTGGGCTTTTGGAGTGTGGGGTTTTCTACCCAAAAGGGTTTTCCCCACATAAATCTGTGTGTTCATATTTTTTGTTCCATCTTTCATGTTTAATGGTTCTGCTTGATTGAATATGTGCAATGGTGTTGTTTGGAACTAGTTTAATTAGCATTAACTTTTCTCTAAGGGTCAATGTGGGAAATGAACTATTTCTGATTCCACTTTGTGGCATAGTAGTTTGTGTCTTTGAGGAAATCTAAAGGAAATTAAATTACCAAAGGGACTGTTGATCTCAGATGTTTCTTTCTTGGATGAACCAACATTTCCCAACAATTGGTATCAGAGCCTTCTTCTAGGATGGGTTCCTTCCTAGTGTGTTGTTGGTTCTGGGTATTCCTTTTGTGAAGATTTATTAGCTTGTCAGGCTTGATGAAATATGGAGGAATCGACTGATGTTTGATCCTTTGGTGAGTGGAAGTTCTTGTTTTTCTATTTAAGTTTCTAAT
Organism: Sequoia sempervirens; assembly: GCA_007258455.2. Lineage (NCBI taxonomy): Eukaryota > Viridiplantae > Streptophyta > Pinopsida > Cupressales > Cupressaceae > Sequoia > Sequoia sempervirens. The sequence continues at coordinate 19,231 of VDFB02369200.1, forward strand.
ACAACACGCAACATGGAAGATGGTGAAGATGGAGAAACTGGAACTGGTCATACTGGAATGTTGTGATCTGAGGTTCCTAGTTGGTAGTGGTTTAATCCTGATGCATGGGGTTGAATATTTTGCTTCATGGTTGTGTTGCAGCAAAAGCTTCCATATTGGGTGTCTATGTGAGAGGCTCCTTGATGATATGGAGAAGCTTGGGTTGTTGTTTAGTAATAAAGTAATGTGCTTATGCCAGGTGTTTTTCTTGGTATTGGAAGGCACAGTCTTATGGTACCTTGATTGCAAGTAGGCTATGGAGTTGATTGTTGGATGAGTTTGAAGCTTCTAAAATAGCCTGTCTGTCTCGAATGCATATGCATATTGGTGGTTTTGGAGTTGGTTTGAAATGGGCCTAGAGTTCTTGAACTATTTTTTCCTTTTAGGGATGGTTTGTACTTGCATGGCTATGTTGTTTTGTAGTTTTTACATGGTCAAGCAAAACTTGTGGTATGTGGAGCTCCTATTAAGCTATTTTCTAGACCTTGGATTTTGGGGTGTGACTAAATGAGATAGTTGCAGTTCATAATGGTTTGAGGAGGTGTGATGTCTTCTCTACATGGGAGTGTTGGTAAGTGATTCATCACTCAAAATTTCTTTGGTGATGCTTGTTGGTTCCTAGACTATGGTGCTTGCATTGTGGACATGATTGGAAAATATGATCTGAGCTTGATCTGGTTTTTGAGTCATGTTGTCTGTGTGGCTATTCTCTTTGAGATCTTAGTGTTGTTGTTTCTAGTGTGATGATGGGTTTGCAGGTTCTTTGTGATTGATCTTTGAGTTATGCGGTTGGTGGATTAGCTACCCATTGGTTGCAGTGAGATAACTCAGAAGTGGAATGTCTATATCCATGAGGTTGATTTAGTGTTAGTGCAAACTTGTTAGCTGGCCTTGTTTGTGATCACTTGTGCATTGGTGTAGTTTCTTTAAGATGAGAGGATGGATGGAGTTGAGTACCTAAATAGTTGACTATGGGGACCTGTAGCATGTGTATCATGATGTTATGAAGAATTAGATACGTGTTTTAGTGTAAGCTTTTGATAGTGATGGTGTTAACTGCTTGGTTTGGATATCTTGGAGTTGCTTAGCATTGTCGTTAACTGACATGTTGTTGATTGGAATTGGAGGTTTTTTAGATTAGTAGATGTTTTTTCATGATGCTTGGAAAGTTCGGGTGTCATGGTTTAGTGGGAGCTTTAGCAGTGACTGTGGATTCATCATTGGTGGTGAATGATCTTCTTCTTTAGAGTTGCTGGCTCACGCTCAATCCCCCATCGACATGGAACCCCAAGGGGAAAGTCACGACACGGACTATGTCTAGGCTTAATTAATAGTTCTCAAGCCTTGAAACATCCTACTCAATTTACAGTTAGGCGATTGCCAACAAAGTCTATCACTATGACTTCAGGCTGGAGCGAATCTCTTGCAATGGATTTCTTCAAGTATGCTGCGACCTTAATTTCGCTAACTCCAAGCAAGTTATGAGGTCCCCAAATAAATTGCGGATGTCCTCACCAGAGTCAAAGCTACCTATGCAACAGACACCACCATGGCTGGCCTACGAATTCTATAGAGTTCCGCGTAATCAAAGACTTCTTATCGGGAAAAGTCCGCCATATCAAGTCTCGAATGTCGAATGGAGATGTCAAGGCTATGGCCCTTTAGGTGACAAAAGACTTCAGCTTCGAGTGTCTCACAAAGCCCTGAGCTCTGGTCGAGCAGTGTCTTCTGCAAGACCTGAGGGTTCTATAAAGGCCTGCCAGCCATACAACGAAGCCCTGGCCATACAGACTCAGCGGAAGCTTTGTTTCCTTTGGTGATGATCGCCCCACCAAAAACCGCGGGGGTCTTTCCACAGGGTAAAAGGCCTGGGGAGTAAATATAAGGTTGTTGGCAGAAAGTCTTGGTGAGATCAGTATGTCTTGCCGAATGGACTAACTCATCGCTGTGACTAAAGACTTCAATATGAGTCTCTCTGAAAAGCGAATGTCATGCTGAATGGAAGTATCATCGGTGTGACTTGTGAACTTGACATGAAGTCTTGGCGAGAACGAAATGTCTTGCTGATGGAATGTCTGATCGCTATGACTTGCGCATTCGATATGAGTCTCGTCGATAAGGGAAACCTTTGCTAATAGGAACAAAATGGACATCGATGGTTTCGGTATAACTTCTTTGTTGTCTTGCTAACTGCTAGAGACTTAAAGTTTATATTGATAGAGAAACTTTGTGGCATCGGGGAGACACTGTGAGTGTCTCACTGATATGCCAACAAAGTGTGAATGCCATTGACCATGTAATCATCCTGTGTGGCATCCTACTGGACCAATCAGAGGAAGCAGTTCTTTCAAACTGATGATGGTTGTTTTTTGTAACAGTTGCAATGCTGGAAAAACTGCATGCAAGGAAAAATCATCTACTCAAAAGGAAACTGTCTATGATTGGCAATGGCGGATAAGGATACACTGAAGACAAAATCAGAATGTGAATAAGATTTAAAGAAGATCGATTTTGATTTGGATATATGATGAGTTGTTCGAGTTGTTGAGAGAGCATTTGTCTGTAACTGATGAATAGTGAATAAAGCTACAGAAAAATAACTAGAGAGCTAGATCTTTGAATTGTATGTAATGTTTTTGTTACTATAATACAAAGTGATTCAGCTTGGTGTGGTGGGTTATTTCCCAAAAGGGTTTCCCACGTAAATTTTTTGTTTAGTTGTCTTTGAGTGTCTTCTTTGTTTCTACAAATATTTCATGTGTATCTTAATTAGATTGTAATTTGAAAATTAAAAGCCCTGCATTGCATTCTTCCCTGTGGATTTGACATTAGGAAAGTGTTTCCACACCTTTTCTTTCCTTACAAGTGGTATCAGAGCCTGGCCAATTGTGTTGTCCTTGTGAGTGGGTTGGGTTTTTTGTGTCAATCCTTTTCAGTGGGAATTTTTGTAGAGGTCTGATAGTTTAATTACAAATTAAGATGGCAAGCACATTCGAAAGGATGGATATAGAGAAATTCAATGGAAGCAATTTTGAGCTGTGGAAACTCAAAATGGAAGATCTGTTAGTAGACCGAGATCTTTGAACTGCTGTGTTTGGAACAATGCCTCAAGGCATGAAGCAAGAGGATTGGGACCTGGCAGATAGAAAGTCTAAAGGGATGATAAGGTTATGTTTGGCAGATTCTGTTCTTCTGAACGTGCATGAAGAAAAGACTGCCTCTTTTTTGTGGAAAAGACTGACATCCATTTATCAGGGCAAGTCCTTGGTGAACAAGTTGTTCTTGAGGAAGAAGTTGTATTCTTTGAGAATGCAGGAAGGAGGATCTGTTGCTGATCACTTAAATGCTTTCAACATGTTGATTGCTTAGTTAACATCTATTGGTGTGAAGATAGAAGATGAAGATCGTTGCATGTTGTTGTTGTGTTCTTTGCCAGATTCTTGGGATCATTTAGTGATGGCTATTGGGAGTATGACATCCACTTTCAAGATGGAAGATGTTGTTGCTTCTCTATTATTGAAAGAGATGAGAAGAAAATCTTTTGAGATGGAAAACGAGGCTCTGGCTGTTAGAGGTAGACCAAAGGAGAAAGGCAAGAAGAAGGACAAGAAGTCCAGATTGAAATTAGAAGGGAGATCAAAGTCTCCTAGCAAGAAGTCCAAGGTGAAGTGCTAGAATTGTGGGCAACCTAGTCATGTCTGAAGGGATTGCAAGGAGGAGAAAAAGAAGAAGAAGAACTCTTCTAGAAATGGTTATTCTCAAAGTGATGCAGATGCCTTCATTATAGCTTTGGCTACACGGGCATCAGATGATGGTTGGCTGATTGATTCTGGAGCATCTTTCCACATGACATATCATAGATATTGGTTCACGAAGTATGAAGAATACAATGGTGGAAAGGTGTACTTAGCAAGTGATTCATCTTTGGAAATTGTTGGTTGTGGAAGAGTCAGAATTCAATTCCCTGATGGAAGAGTGAAGGGAATCAATGATGTGATGCATATACCAAGTCTAGCTCAAAATTTACTTTCTGTAAGTAAGCTGAATGATATCATAGTGCATGTCACGTTCTTTGGAAATGGTTGCAAGATGACTAGAGGCTAGGGGTGTTGGCTAGGGGTGCTCAAATTGGTACCTTTTACAAGC
>VDFB02369202.1:0-62071 GCA_007258455.2 Sequoia sempervirens
ATGATAATGCAAGGGTATCATCTAATGCTAGAGATGTTTTGAAATTAAGAGTGGGGTCCAAAATTCTTGATCCTCATCCAAAACACCTATTAAACACAACTCAAACCGAATTTTATGGAAATTTTTTAGATGATTCAGTGTACTTGGAAATATTACCATAATTCAAAGATCATTTGAAAAATGTAAACCTTGGTACTTGAAAATTAATAAGCAATGAATCTCTTGTTGTTGTAAAACACATGACCAATTTCATTATTATTATGATGTTTTTCAATATATATGTTGTACCTTACATACTAACATGATTATGTAGGAATATGATATTAATATGCCACCTAAAACAATCAAGGAGTTTATAGTAGGTTTATTTTGTGAAAGATCTAATGGAAAATTATTTCATTTAAGTTCATGTATTTCTGGACAATGCACTAGTTGTAGCAATCTTTCATTCTTAGGAGAATGTATGAACGGAAGTATTGAAAATGATTTCAGACAACAATTAGTGGATGTTAAGAGATTTAAGAATGTTGAGTATTTTTAAAGGATGGAAAAATTGGAAAGCGTCACAATTTAGTCACACAAAAAAATAGTGTACATGCATTCATATCAGAATTTAAGAGTAAGATTGTACCAAAATATGTGAAACACTCTCAACATGCTCAATGGCTTGATGGACAATTTCACACATGTAGAAACACATTTCCAATTGGAACTATACTATAAATGGTTGATTTTGCAAAAACCTATACTCTTTCTCCACAAGAGGAAATTCAATATTAATATTATAATTTAGTGTAGGTGGATATGTTTGTTCATATTGTATATAGACATGTAGATGATAGTACAAAAGATGATAGATTTTTTTTAAGGGAGTACCATTTCTATTTGAGTGATAACCAATTGCACTCATCAAAGTTTGTTCAATATTGTTTCAATACATTTTATATAAATTTAAGAGAAAGAGGAATCCAGATGACAAAACATCTCATATGGTCAGATAATTGTGCATGACAATTCAAGAATGCTCAAATGCTTTATTGGCTATGTAGGGTACAAGGAAAACAATATCCAACATATGTGGAGTTTTTTAAAGCTGGACATGGTAAAGGAGAACATGATGGAGTTGGTGCATGTGTTCAAAGAATTCTTGCTAGAGAGTAGTTGAAATTTGAGAATGCAGTAAAATTTAAATATGAACGTGCAATTGTCGATAGATGCAATATAAAATTATCTATAGGATCAAGCGAGAACTCTACAATTTGATGATTCTTTTGGTTAGTTGAAGAGAAAATTCTACCTATACTTGATTGTGAGACAATTAGTGGATCAACTGAATGGCATTAATTTAAGAGTTTGAATGCAAGCACATGGACTATCTGGACAAGGGAGCTTACATGTTTTTGTCAATTTTGTATTTTAGGTGATTGAGAAGCATGTGAGAACACAAAATGGGTTGAAGAGTGGAAGCAAAGATCGTTGACACCTGCACAAACACATGATCAATTTGAAACAACAATTGAAGATAATGATCAAGTGTTTGCATCAAATGACTATGACCATGTTTCAGACCTTGTACAAGAAGGTATTTTATTTCAATTTGTTTCATTTTATTTTGATTTATTACTATTTTGTAATATATTTAATTATGTGTGAATGCATGTTTGTAGATTGCTCAAATTATATGTCACACAAGTTATTGAATTAAATTTTTTGTGTAAGACATGTGTATGTTGTTGCACCTAAGGAGAATGAAGAGGAAACAAAATATTAGTTGGCTTAATGTGTGGAGACTAAATATAAGTTAATTAAACCTCAAGAAGATGATGATGGCTATCATTATCCAACAGGTTCAGTGGTGGTTGTTGGCACTTGGCTACAAAAATATCTAACAAGAAAGAATGGTTTTCCTGCATTTGAAGATTATGAAACACATAAGAAGATTATACACTACTCACATTTGGTGGTGGCCTGCTAATAAAGAGTTATGGATAATTTCTATGGAAGAACATGAGACAATCATAGATGCATTGCAAAAAAATGAGGATGTAGATGGTACAATGGAATAAGTAAAAACAAGTAAGTATATATAGTTTTATATATTTAAATACATGTTTTGATGATATTAATATTGCTTATATACATAGTTAAAAGTGATTTATTGTCATTTTACAATCCAGAATAGTATAGGGGTGATCTAGAGGTGTTAGCTCAAGCAAAGACGAAAAATATTGAAAATTCATTTTTTTTATATTTTCTACATTTTAGTAAATTGCATCTTCGGAGGTCTTCAGAGCAGAATTTAGGGTCGAGATTGTTGTTGGTCCTTTAAATAGAATAGTGTAAGCATTATCTTTAAGGGACTAAAATTAAATCTCTTCGAGACCTTTCCAATGAGGTAGAGGAGTTCAAATTACGATCCTCGAGCTAGGAGTTATGACCTTGCCAAGTTGGGGTAGAGAAAATACATATGCATGTTTTATTGCTCCAAATTTTCATTTTCAAATTCCAAACAATGTGGTGACTATTGGAATTCTTCTTACAATGTACAAATTTTAGTTTTGAATGTAAATAATTCAATTTTTGGAGCTACACACATTTATTTTTGAGTTTGTTTTTGATTAAGGAAAAAATAGGTTATGAAGGGGCCTTGAAACCCTATAACAACAAGCAAGAGACAGATTTAGCAGAAAAAGTACCCAAGCAAGAAGTTAAAACAAGACAGGAAGTTGCCGAAAGAGAACATCAAAACCAGCTAAAAGGCAGCACCACAAAAGAACCCGCAAAAACCCAACAACAAACCCACCATTAGGCCATATTCTTCAGGATATTTGCCACCTCTTGTTCCAGTTTGTTCATATTAAGTGCCACTTTCTTTTTATAAATTTTTTACAATACTATAGGTTGCATGCCAAGTATTGTCTCTGGATTCATAATTCGAATCAGTGGTATCAGAGCAGGAATGCTCTTGAATGTTAGATCGCACAAGGTCAAGCTATCAAAGATTAGGATTAAAAACACAAAACTTGTCAAATTATCCTCCTTTGAGATGCACACAACCCAAGATGACAAAAGAACAAGGTGACTCATCAAACCCTATCAAGATGATGGTGGAAGAAGCTTTGAATAAGCAACAAGAAGAGATGATGAATCAATTTGCACGTCTCTTCTAATAAAATGAAGGTAATCAACAACCAAATGGGGCAGAGATACCATTTCATGGACACACCTCTTTCAAGGTGCAAGTAAATTTTGATATCCCAAATTTGAAGGGAAAATTGATGCAAATGTTGTTGATGATTGGTTGTCAGAACTAGAACAATACTTCTCTGTGAATCATTTATCAAATAAAATTTTCCCTCCTCAAATCCAAGAGCCATGTGAAACAAGCATGGGAGATCAAAATATCAGATAAAGAAATACCTATTAGACAAGAATTGGATGCAAAATTTGATAACAAACCCACATGGGGAGAATTTATGGAATACATCAAAGGAGAGTACTCCCTGAAGGATACTTATGAACAAAAATGCATGCAACTTGGCAGTTGCTTTGTCAAAAGAAAGATCAATTTGTTCAAGATTACACTAATACCTTCTATGCGCTTTCACCAAAACTTGGCATCGAAGGTTCTAAGAAGCACCGAATTCTGAAGTATTGTAGTGAACTTCACAGATATATTCAAATTGAGATGAATTTTTTGAATATTAAAACATTAGCGACTGCTTTCAAATATACCACAAAAATTGAAGAAAATTTCAAAAAAGGGGAAGAAAGATTATTTTGTAAATAATAAATCAAAGGGTGAAGGTAGCAATAAATTTGTAGGAAAGCAAGTGGCCAAGAAACATCCCTCAAAGTCTTCAACAACAAAGAAGACATGGGGTGCTAAGAAGACGCAACAAGGTACATGCATGTGGTTTGAAATGCATAATAGTGCATTTCATAACACCAAGGATTGTCAAACCATCAAGAATTTGATGATAGAGACACATGGAGAGGAAGTCAAGCTTGAATTATTACCAACAAACCCTTTTGAACAAAAGGATAATGAACAAATCATAGAGGCAGACCCATATGCCATAGTTGCAACTGCTAAAATATTGCCTTGTGAGGATGAAGAATGATTGTTCCATTCACAAATGTGGGTCGGTGGGAAGACTCTACATTTTATTGTTGATAGTGGTAGCTAGAAGAATTTAACTAGCAACCATAAAATAACATATACAATTCATTATTCACAAATTTATCAATCAAAATGATCCCATCTAAGGATATTATGTGAAATCGAATAATCAACATAAAATATAACATCCATAAGCATGTCAAATACCATCCATGAGAAAGTAAATATTCATTATCTAAAAAATCATCTCAATAACCCCTATAACTTAATGTATCTATTATACATAATAGTGCTACTAATAGAAATAAATAACCATTAACCCATCAAGAATGAACATCTCGGTCAACACATACTTACATAATCAATAAAATAAACTCATTAGAGAAATCACGATAACCATTAGACAAATAGAATTATTTAGTTAACCATATCTAATAATAGTCAAGCATGTAAACATCATTGATGTATAGGTACATCCACCACTCATAAACTCAGGTATGATATCCAAAAATAGAAACATATAAAATACTGGACAAAAACCATTAAAGAAACATAGGCTCAATAAGATCACAAAAAGGCGGTGTCTCACAAAATCCCACAAAGAGATCTTCTAGCAGGAGTATTATGAAGTTGCTCAATAAGATCAAATTATTTATCACTACACTGCAAAATGTTAGGTGTAGGTGGGAGGTATGGTTGAGGCAATGGAGTAGATGTTGGAGTTTGTTTCAATTGCTTATTGTTTCTAGTGTTATATGTGCAAGCAATAGTATGATAACTTGGTTGCTTCAACACATGATTACTAGTGAGTTATTTTGCAAAGCTTAGGATATGGCCATGAGGTTTAGGAGGTCCTATAATGAGAGATGACTTAGGAGGTCCAATAATTAGAGGACTTTTAGGGGGTCCAATAATTAAAGGGGTTGTAATAGGTCCAATAATTAAAGGAGATCTAATAGCCAATTGTGCGTTCATAACCTCAATAGAGTTAACTACTTGTTGATGATATTCTATCAAGGAGGGGTCTAATGTCACCTTAGCATCTTCATCTACACAATCCATCTTATTGTCTTTTAAAAGTAATGTATCAATGATTTCATCCTCTTGTCCAACAATATTTTCCCAAATAGGAGAAGTATTGGGAGAGAAACAAACAAGATTATCAAGATGGTCAATGATTGGATCTTCTAACACCAAGATACCTTCACAAATAGGAGAGGTATTGGGAGAAGAACAAACATGCTTGTTATGATTGTCAATGATTGTATTCTCCTGCACTAATGTGTCCTCACAAGTAGGATAGATAGTGAGAGATGGATGAATGAAAAAACAACAAAAGAGGGGAAATAAATTCATTGTGACATGCTTGTAACAAAAATTCTTTGAAATTCTTAACAAGATCTGACAATATAACATGAATTATGATAACACAAGATTTTGTAATGATAACATGATGTGATGCCCTATGGATCAAGCTGGAAAAATAGACAGTTACATGACAAACAAAATTTAGACAACAGAAGCATACATGAAACATAGAAATAAAGATTTGATCAAAATTTGGTTGAGTCAAAAATAGCAGGACAAAGCCATCCAAGGGCATCTTTGTCCTAGACAGGGATTTGGAAAATTCTAAGTTTGAATATGTATGATATTGTTTAAGGCTTATGGGTTTGTTTGCAAATAGGTCTGAAAGTGAATATTTTCCAGAATTTGCTCAATTTAAGATGATGTAATTCAAAATGAAAGTGTGCAACAATGTTGAAAATTCCAAATCAAAAATCAACAAGCAGGAACAGATCGAGGACACAAAAACAAAGACTTGAGAAAAAATTGGTTGAGCCAAAAGTAGCAAGACAAAGCCACCCAAGGGCATCTATGTCCTAGATAGGGTTTTAGAAAATTCAAAATTTGACACATGTATGATATTGCTTGAAGCTTTTGGGTTTGTCTGTAAATAGGTCTGAAAGTGAATATTTTCTAGAATTTGCTCAATTTATGTCAATGTGATTCAAAATGCAGGTGCATAACAATTTTGAAAAATGTTTGAACAATAAATGACAAATTTGGATGCACTTTTCTGATCTAAGATGCAACAATTGACTGATTCTAAGATCCCAAATTCTAAAAATGATGATTTTGATGCAATTTTGAAACAAAACAATGTAATTTTTCACTTTTTGAGCTATATGAAAGATGCCTAAATGGATGCAATTAAGAATTCCAAATCAACAATCAACAAGTAGAAATAGACTGAGGACACATAAAAAAAGATCTAAGCAAAATTTTGTTCAACCAAAAATAACAAGAAAAAAATGCCCAAGGGCGTTTGTGTCCCAGACAAGGTTTCAAAAAATTGAAAGTTTGACTGTTTAAGAGTTTTGTATCTATGTGCAAACAGGTATGACACTCAGTATTTTTCTATTTTTTTCTCAATTTAAGATAATGTAACCCAAATGCAAATGTGTAACAATGCTTGAACAACAAATGATAATTGTCCATGCAATTTTGAATGTATATTTGACCTAAATGACTAAAATTAACCCTATTGCAATCTATGATGTAATATTTTATGCATTTTTTTGAATTTTTTTCTTTTATGATGCAACAAATGAAACCTTAAGTGAACAATGCAAAATAATTCAATGCAAAACTTAGATCTGGAGTGAAATTTTAGAAGGTATATAATGTTAACAAGTTAGGTTCACCAAAATGAAATGTTAGAAAAGAGGGTGATCCTAAGTCTAAATGCAATAGAACTTAGGATCAAATTTCCTTTTTTTGGTGAATCATTATGATGCAAATCAACAAGGTGACTAGATTGACATTCAACCATGAAGGCGAGTTAATCAGACCTAGACTCACATCCCCTTTTAGGCCTTGGAAATAAATTGGAATTGATTTGCCTTGATTAACCTAATTAAACTATGCACCCTAATATGAAAATGCAAGATTTTGACAACTGAGAAACTATAATAGAGATTTACTAGTAGATATGAGAAAGGTAGAGTTATATGTACCTATCCTATAAATTTGGAGCTAGCTTGAATAGGAGGATAGAGTCGCCCAAGTGCATCTATGTCCTTGAAGAGATATTTTAGTTCTATTTTCGCAGTCCTCTAATGTCGGATCTAAGCTTCTAATTTTCACCTACAAATTTGTCGGATCAGTGTCGAATAATTCTATGAGTTTCCATGAGTTGACAAGGTGCAGGGCTTTGAATGCAACAATGAATGATGAATATTCAAACTTCCTTCAATCATCTCCAAACCTAAAACCTACACATTCAAAGAGAGAGGAAAGGTTGTGCCATTTAGGGGCTTGCCTTAGTCAAACCCTGTGAGTGTTTCCATTTCCCACCAAAATGATGAATCAGCTTAAAGTGTTGCAACCACTAATGTGCGTGGATGAATAAATTAATGTCAATATATATGATTAAGCAACAATATTATTCATTGTATAGCGGTATTAGCGATGCGAGTGGTTTGCTAGATAGATTTGAAATGATGCAATAACTAGGTATTTATAGGCCTTTAATCTAATTTCTCAAAAATTAGATCTCGATAACCAATATTGGCAACTTGAATTGCAAATGATCAAATTCTGACACCAACATATTTGAATTTGGGGCCAAGCAAAATAGGGGGACAAAGCCATCATAGGGCGTCTATGTCCTAGCCTTATTTTTCAGAAATTAAGGTGTTAGGGGCAAAGTATTAGATAAATGCATTTGTTTTGTGCTTGCAATTTGTTGGTAGTTGTTAAAAATATGCCATAGAATGCATAATTTAAGAAATTAGGAGCTCAATTAGGTCCAATAATTTAAGGGGGAGCAAAACATAGTGTGAAATTGTCAACGGTGACAATTTTCAACACCACAGGGGGTTACTAAGTGGACTATGGATAACATTCTTGGCTAGTTATTCATAACATATAAGAGGTGTATGAGTGGTAAATGCTACACCTACATGGAGATACTAGGAGTTACTTTGACCCCACATGGTCTTGGGAGTCAAACCAATCAATCAAGAGTTACATTATATTTGTGGAGGAGTTCCACTTGGAGATGGGGAATATGGGTTAAATTTGGACCACCTTACTTAGTCTTTGGCTCATGGTTTTGAGTCCATGGTTTCATAAATCCACTCATAGTTTCTTAGGTCTCCTTGACCTATACATCGAGGGTTTGAAATGGAGATTAAATACCTAATTTTATGAAGAGTTATGCTACTAGAATTCCTCTAAGATTTAGAGTGTTGATATCCTTTGAAGCTCAAAGCTTAACATTGCATGGTAACATATAATTGTTGATAATGCATTGGTTTTGAGGCTTTGGAGTATGGGTGTTTCCCTTTGTAGGGTTTTCCTAAGGTATAATAGGGTTGCTCTCTTTTGTGGTTGTTTCCTTTCTTCTTCTCATTATTTCATCTACTATTTTCTATTTCTTTAGTGCTACTATTATGTTGAAATGTTAATAGGATTTATATAGATAAAAAACTTGTACTTCTCTACTCATATGATTAAGTAGTAAATTATTTACATATTTCCTTTCACCAAAGATAGATGAAATGGGGAGCACAATATTAACAAACACCTTTAAGAGTTTGTTATGCTAGGGTTGAAGTATTTCACTTTCTTATGTCCAAGTGAAACCCCCTATAGATTTTTGCTCACAAGATAAAAAACATGTATGATTCATAATGCCTCTATGAAGATTGACACATTGTCTATTCTTTGAATAATTATGCAAATCCATGGTCTACCACACTTTGAGTTCTTTCTCTCTTTGATTGAAGGATGTGCACTCCATTCATATGAAACTAGGGTCCTAGGGAATTTATTTAAATATGTTGATATGACCCCAATTCAAATAAAGTTGAAAAACGAGGTGTATGATTGCAATTGTGATTGCATCTAAATATTTGAACTAATGAGATGAAGGTATGTATGGATGATAAAAGCTAAAATAATAAAATGGATGGATAGTTTTAGGTTTTATTTATTATTTGTGCCAAATCAAGTATTGACTAAAGTGAAAAACTATAGGAGAATAGTATGAAATATGCATTATTATAGACTTATTTTTATTAACTTTTCATCACATCTCATAATATATATAAATTTTTAAGTGGTAAACGTAATTAATAATTCATTAGAAATGAATTGGTGTGCATCTTCTTCCATATACTCATAACAAGGTTCAACCTACTATTTTAATTTTGTAACTTACAAGTGGTAAGGATGGATTGTATATGCAATTAAAAAAAAGAGAGCTAGAGAGTAAGGTCCAAACATACAATTAGGAGAGATCAAGGAAATTAGGACCAACCATATAATTGGGAAAGACTTAGGAAATAACGATCATTGTAATTATTTCTATTGGTGGTCATGGTGATGATTATTATATATCAACATGTATAATTCAATTACATTATGATTTGTACTTTGTTTGAATGTTCAATACATTATTGAAGTAATTATTTCCTCCTTTTTAAAATATATTATAGTGACAATTTATGATGTGTTCTCATTGAGATTATTACCAATGTAGTAATCATACTCATTATCCATAGATCATTTGAACCTTTTCCAATGTATGAAATACACAAAAAAAAAATTAAAAAAAAAAAAGCAAAGAAAGAAATAAGGTAGTGCCTACCATACATAAACTAAGTAGTGAGATTATATAGTGCTTCTATATTTGACCACAAAGATGACAATGCCATTTAGCTAATGGAGAGAAATCGAGTTGAATAGTTAGAATTATTTCTCACATATTAAGGGAAGGACCAAATAACATAAAAGGGTGTTATACACAATTTCATTAGTGTAACAAGTTTTACAAATTCACTAATTGAAGATGGTTTGGGTTAGTACAATAACCAGTAAAGATCACGATAATGATTTTTTACTTTTAAATTGATAATGTTGGAAACAATTTTCATCAATCAAACTACGATTTCTACAATCTTTGTAATATTTTGTCTTTCACTTTCTAATGATGATGACAACTACTTTGAATGTCTTTTAAATTTCATTGGTTTGTAAGACTTTTGAAATGCATCATTCAATTATATAATGTAATAACATGTCTTTTGATTTTGTTGTACAAAGTATAATGGACGTGGATAAATTTTTTTATAATGACACACTTTTATATTTCAATTTGATAGAAATCGAAGTGTCCAAATCTTTTGGATTCTTATAGATAAACGCTTTTGCCTAGAGCTATAAACCATAACAGGGTTTTGAAAGGAATCTGAAATCTTGAACAACAAAAAACAGACCAAACGACATCAAACCAAAACTTACAAAGAAACGGACATAGACTAGGTATCCTGAGAAACAAATAGTCAATTCAACACTTGCCCCGTAAGAAAAACCAACCTACCTTTGATTCTTGTTAATAAACTTATTTTTGCTCCATATAATTATTTTAACCTTGTTTGTTCAAAATCAACAAAATAACTAGAACCAGAGGCCAATGAGCGAACCAGCTGAGAGTCGAACGAAAACGCAACCTTGAGATCTACAATGGGACGCTCTCCCAGAGAAAGAAAGAGAAGAACGTTACCCAAAACTCTTTTAAAAGTCCATTGTAATTTGTGCTTTGTGCTATTCTTCTCTCTGTTCTTCATAGTTTAGTCCCACATCGATTAGCCTGTGTAAATATGGCGGAACGGACGTCCTATAAATAATTTATGTCAAAACTGTTAAAACTTACGGAGCCGCGTGGTCAAGACAGAGCGAACTATTCTTTCGCCTTTTACTAAAGAATATCGTGTCTTGGCCACTCAAAGCGGCATACGCCTATTTTTGGAGGCTTTCTCTATACTTAGAGGAGGCCCAAAATTCGAAACCCTAACTAAGCTCATACCTAAATTGGCGGCACTAATTGTGATTATATTGCTTATGTACCACAACCTTGTTGGAGGTATAGCCACTTTGCATACTGTACCTATTGCTTAAACATAAAATAATAACACATGAGTGTACCTATTGCTTAAACATAAAATAATAACACATGAGTTTAATGGGCACTTGTTTAGTTTCCAATTGATTCTTAGTTTAGGATGATAAGATGAACTCATGTTCAAGGCAGTGCCCTACAACCTAAACAAGATGAACTCATGTTCAAGCCTAAACAACTATTGGCCAAATTTATTGGTAAATAATGGTTCATGATCATTGACGATAGAGTGAGGCTTCTCATGGAGTTTGAAGAGTGAATCCAAGAAGTATTGAACAACCAAACAACAAGTGATGCTTCTCATTGAGTTTGAAGAGTGAATCCAAGAAGTATCGAACAACCAAACAACAGTGTAAGGTGAGGTAATGCACATATTTGGTCAAGTGATCCATCACCATCAAGATGGCCTATTTACCCCATAAGAGTGGAAGCTCAATAATAAAATTCATAGAAATCAATTCAAGTCTAATTGGCGATAGGGAGTGGCCACAACAAACTTGGGACTTTGAGAGTTTCCCTTTATTCATTTGACACAAGCCACATTTAGCTACAAACGCCTTAACATAGTCCTAAAAGAAATCCTTCTTCAGGCTCTCATAGGTCTTCAAGAAATCATAAGTGTTGCTATAGAGGAGTGTGGTTCCATTAGTAACCAAGGCTTGATCATTGAGTTGGGTAGTACATAAATTTGGTCATTATAGGCAAGGACTTGTCCTATCCAATGGAAAGTTGACATTGACTATCAATCCTATTCCAACTGGCAGATGATACCTTGAATTGTATTTTCACATTTGTAGTTTTATATTTTAAAAATTTGCTTGCCACTCTTCCAAATACACAGAGTTACATTAAAGGAGTAAGTCACAACCTATTTTCACTCTTGTATGTAGTATGAATACTTACATTCAATTCTCACCACTAGTAATAATGAGGATAAAATATACATGTAAACTTGTCTTACGTGGTTGCAAAGTGAAAAATTACGCTTTAGCCTCATAGCCCTAAAAAAACCATATAAAGTAAGCTTCATAATTTGTTTACACATTACAACTTGTATGAAAATAATAAAGTGCTAGCATGCCCACAAATTTCAACATCCCATAAAGTGAATGTGAGATATATTCAAATGGTTCAAAATAGGGACTTGTAATGCACATTACATTTTACATACAAAATCATCCTTGATCCCGATCCTCATGAGACCACAAATTGAAAAACAATGGATCATGGAGTTTAATTGGACTTTATAGTTTGCATGCAAATTAAAAATGCAATTTCATCTCCACTCCCAAAAAAAAGTCTACAGAGGCAAATTTAACCTACTCATTTACATGCATTGCACAACTACTTCCTTGATCCATGACTCTGAATTGGTCCCATTTGGTAGATGTAGCCCATTAACTTTTATGTGTTACAAATTACTTCCATGTTCTCATGTTCCATAACCCTCTAAACCCCATACAAGGAAAATTGTAAAGTGAATTTGAATCTTACATGAATTTCATGTAAAATAGAAATGGTGCCCACATCCTAAAAGCCTATGAATATAAAAATTGTAGGGTTGAACTCGTAATTTACACTTATTTCAAGTGAGCATCTTGATCTTGCATTCTCAACTAGTTGTGAACTTTTGTCTTAGCTTCCAATCCCCTTAATGTAAACTTTGAGAGACAAATAAAGGGTAAAAGGACAAATATGCAAACTTTGGCCACAATAGTGCAAGCTACAAATTGCATCTATCTTCTTGTGCCCCATAGGTCTAAAATACACGCACATGGTAAAAAATAAAAATAATAGTAAGTGCGGGCTTAGGCCACACAAGAGCATAGAGTCAAATTACAAACTATGAGTGTGATTTTGATGCTTGAAAATTTGTCAAGATAATATAATGTGAAATATAGAAAAATTAATAAGGTTGGACTAATGAATAGACTTCACATGAACATAAGTGATGAAGGAGTTTCAAATTATTTATACATTGTATTTTCTTGTACAATTGAAATGAGTATATAAGTAATGGATTCAAATTTCAAGCATAAAATTTATAATTAATAACAAATTAATTAATTTTATTTTTAATATATGGAGGATCAAAGGTAAAGGACATGAAGTTTAATCCCCAAAATTGATAACTATGAGTAAAAAGAAACTATATATTTCTAAAGTAATGCCAAGGGACATGTAGGTTACTTGTTAGGTGAGAAGCCTCATTTGAGATAAGAAGATAATGCAGCTAGGTCAAAATGTTGTCACATGAAAATATTGTTTGAACAAGATAAGAAATCACTTCAAGCTTGTGGGCCTTAAAAATTCAAGCAAGGAATTACTTCTGAGATATGTGCCAATTAATAAGATCATTTTTAACCCCATTTTATGTTGAAGAAGGGACTTGTTTCCACATTAAATACATTGTGAGATCAATGTTGTCTTAGAACTCGTATTGAACCTGTTAACTACTAAAGTTGCACCCTCACTAAGATGCAGGATTTAACAAGTTAAGCTGCAGGACTTAGCACTCTAGAGAAACATTGGAATGATCTCAAGGTGTGGGTTCCTTATATGAGACCAAACCTCCGAAGAACGCTGGCTCCTTTGGTTATCACCTAAAAGCTACTAATTTTTTGCAGAGGAAAATGAGAAGGAATGCTTAAAATGAAAACTGAAACTAAAAGAAAGGTGATTCACCAAACTGACAAGGGCTATAATAATTCAGACTTGCATACACTTGGCCACTAATGATATAGCTAAATTGCACAACTTATTTCTGTCAGTTCATACATAAATATTTCACAAGAGGGTTTGAATGCATTAACCTTTAAAGAGGAAAAGTAACTTTCACAATCTAAAGATACATGCAACTTTTAACACAACTTGTAACTTGCACAAACATACTTTTGCAGAAAAGGCATGAAAGCATGAGACAAAACTTCAAGGAGATTAAGATACCTCACAAGTAGCTTGATCAATCACTCAATAATGCACAAATACTGAAATAATAAGGAGGCAAAACTTGAAATTAGTAGAATCCAAGGCATTGTTTGTATTTCATTCTCCCCAAATGAGTTACAAAGTATGCTCAAATCTGAGAAAGGACTACAAAAATCACTAACTCCAGAAATTGCACTATCTGAACTCCCCTAAAATGAGTTACATGACTAAATATAAAACTCAACCCAAGTGGTTCCACCAAAATAGGAGTAAGCAACTACTTTGGGTCAGATGCACCAGAAAAGCCTAGAAATGAGGCATTAGATTCTTCATAAAACTACCTCCAACATGTGGGGAAAATGGTTTTGGCCATACCAAACAACTAAGCATGCAAAACCACCAACAAAGTGCATTAATTCCCCTACAAATGTGGGTACATGTCTCCAAACTAAAAAAAACTCACCCTATATACCCTCCATTTGTTTCTTTCCTCAACTAAAAATTGAAAATCTTCATCATTTTGCATTTAAGGATAATAAAATGACTTAAGGTTTATAAATACACCTTAAAGTCATTTGTATTAAAATAGAATTTATGCAAATAAAAATTCCAAGAATATCTTCCAAGGCACACATACATAGCTGAGGTGGAAATTCAAACCAAAATGGACTCCATGTGTTGAGGTGGCATTTATCTTAGCAAGATCATAAAAATATTCTAAGGCAAAAACTTGCCTAAGGCACATACACCAATATGCAGGAATGCGGGCTCACATTAGTTTCATATTTGATTTTTCATAAAACAATGGCAAAAAATGCCATTCCATCAGCATCACTAGGGTTGAAACCCTAAAACAAAAGTAAGGCAAAAGTGAAAAACAATCTCATTTTTCACGAAGCTTCTTGAGGTAGCTTGGTCGCCAACACAAAGGTTTGAAACTGAGAGCCTTTTCTGATGGATTCTATGGCTGTATAGAAGCATTGACCTGCATTTTTGTTGGTTTCCCTCATGAAACACACTGGTAAGTGTTTATTGATAGCAAAGATGGATATAAAACTTTTGTTCATGAATTTTCTAAGCCTCACAGGCCGTGACAACCTGTATCTTTTCTCACCCATCTTGTTTGATTTTCTTCTCTGTTTGGTTTTTTATACTTCTGTTGGCCAAGTATCAAAGCTTCTAGAGCCATCAAAGACAAGATCTTCATGCAAAATAGTAGAAAGAAAAAACCCAAAGAAGGTAAGACATTTCTGCATATTATAGTGTCTTGTTATTTCATAAAAAGAACCCAGGTCGCAGGCATTCTGAATAAATACATACTACAAGAAATGTGGCTTTATTCTTTCTCCTCTGTAACTTCTGAGATTCTCTTTGTAAACATAGAAGACAACTCCACAACCATGAGTATTCTGAATTTGAAGTTGTATTAAAAATATTGTAGGGTTTTAAAACCCTTGTCCTCCACCTGTCATCATTATTGAAAAGGAATTTTCCTTTATGATCTTATTTCCTATTGTCAAAGGTTCATGCTCTCCATTTTTGGCTTAGCCCCTTCATATTCATGGTTGTTCTAGGTTTCACTACTATATATATGTCTTTTTGGACTGCGGCCCTTTAGTATTCTTATGATATCTCTGCTTTCACAAAGGAATAAAACTCAGATGGTTTTGATGGTTGCGGCTTCATCCTGTACATTGTTTTAATTTTCCTCCTCCATACCATGGCTCGACTTCATGACACTCAAACCCTTACAACTCTATAAATAATTTGAAAGAATTTTACTGAATATTGTAAATATAATATTGATTTCACATATTTAACCTAGGACTTAATAAAGAAAATGAGAGTTTGGGTTTTCTCTTTCAGTTTCTGAATCTTACTTCCTCTTCTTAGAGACCTCAAAGGTTTCCCTTTATTATGGTCGTGAATATGTAACTTTCACTTTTTTGTGCCTAGATACATTTCCATTTATGGCTGTAGGGACAATGCTATAGGGACCCATTTTGACATTGAGGGTTTTTCCTTTTTTTTCATTCAGAATATGTGAAAAGATGATTTAATGCCATTGCACAGTATGGAATAATTCAAAGATTCTACAAATCTCTTTCTTACCTATGTCGCACTGCTCTACTATTTGCTTCTTTGCATTAACTTGATTAATAAATTCCTATAGTCATTGCATTCCATGGAATAACATCTCTTTTAGGCATTTTGATCAACAATCCACATGCCTTTTCTATGATTACACATTTTGCACATATATCCACCAGGGCATCTTCACATTGTCAATAGCATAATGAGTTACTACATCAGACCTGCCCTTTGAAGTATCATGTTGTATTTCATCTGTTCTTTGATAATAAAGTTGTTCTGTTATTTTTTCCACTCATCATTCTGCAGCCGGTAATACTAGTGTCATCCAACATTTGATAGCATCCTTTATGTAGGATTTTGCTCACTGTCTTTATGCTACTCAATGTAGTTTATGAAAAATGATAACTATCACATATACATGTTTTATCATGACTGACACCTTTGCTTTCTCACTGCCATTTAACAGTCATGTGATTGTTCATTTGTACCTTCATTTTGACTGTGTGTGACTTTTATTGTTTCATTGTGGTTCCATTGAGTAGTGGCTTGTTATTTAGACCAGTGAAATTATGAATTCATTGTTGTGAATGATAAATCCCTTCTTGATTGGACTACCACTTTTGTTTGATCACAGGGAAGATAAATTTTCTAAAAATGCTATACTCTTCATGTGCTTGTCTTCCATGTTGCTTGTGGATTGATATGAAGCTCTACATCCTTTATATTGCCCCCCAATATGACAATTCACTGTAGCTCAAAATATTTTCGTACATTGTTGTTTTGTTGTCTCTATTGCCATGGATTCCATCATTGCTATTACAAGATTCATTATAGCAGTCCTCTACTTTTTATCATAAACCCTACTCGTGATATTTGCATTGTACATCATGACTTATATATGGCTATCCTGAATAGTGTCATAAAACATCACTGATATAAAAGCTTTGAAATACTGTTATGATGTCTCCTTTTACTCTTCAAGGCATTCTCTTACTTTCAAGCTTTGTCCTGCTAGACACTGCCAAATGCTCTGATAGTCTTTTTCATGACAATTAAGTAATCTCTTTACTTATTTCAGTATGATGATGATCTTGTATGAGTACATCATAGGAAATAAACAAAAGCAATTGCATTTCTTGATAAAGCACGTATATGTATATAATGTCATGATATCCATCTTTCTTCATACATCTCTAATACAGAACACTTGGCTTCCATGTAGATCACCTTATTTGGAATTATGCCAATGTTTAAAGGTGATACAATTTCTTTTGGCATTTGGTTCCTTTTTCTTTAGAGATATTTCCTTCTTGTTGGCACTAAAATGTCAAATTGTGAATCTCTAGAGGAAAGGTAGCAAATGTCAGGGAAAAATTGTATGATGAGGCAGTAAAAGCATAATAAAGCAGCACGCCGAGCTCAACCCTTATGGGAGCCACGTTCTACCCCACGTGCTGAGACCCGATGAAACAATGACATTACTTTTCCTGTATCTGCACATGAAACAAACAATTAGAAAAAATATGTGCATATGCATGAAGGGCTTGATGATCTTGTTTGTTTCTTTGGACATGTATAGTTTGTTGTTTGTTTAATGTATTTGAGGGATGGTTTATACATTCATGGGTGCATGTACATGTAGTGTTAGGATCCCTCATTT
Organism: Sequoia sempervirens; assembly: GCA_007258455.2. Classification (NCBI taxonomy): domain Eukaryota; kingdom Viridiplantae; phylum Streptophyta; class Pinopsida; order Cupressales; family Cupressaceae; genus Sequoia; species Sequoia sempervirens. The sequence goes on from VDFB02369202.1 coordinate 17,776, forward strand.
CTTAGAGCACTGCTCTAACATTGTTGCAATTTACAGATGCAAGGGTTGGAGCAGGGAGCTGCAGAGGATGCAAGACAACTTGAAGCAGAAGACCAAGTAGGACAACAAACTCTAACAAGTCATCAGGAAATGATTGGCCTCTTCCCCTATATGTGCATTATGTTCTTTTAATTCATCAATGTATAGATTGTACCTCATTTCCATTGAGCAAGTTAAGTCTCACAACTTGTGTGAGGCAAATATGTACTTTTGAATTAATAAAGATGACTTTTAGCAAGATTTGTGCAGAACTTTTCAATATTGTATGCACTTGTATAAATGCAATTATTTGTTACTGAAACTTGTAATCTCTTTGATTCTTATGTTTATACAATTGAACACAATATAGGGAAGATAGATAAGAAATGTACTTCACTTTCATTTTGCAAACACTCTAAACTCAGTCAATCTTGAGAAAATAACAAAATGAATAACATTTCTGGTGACATCAGCTATATGTTTTCCTGCGAAACATTAGGACTAGCTGCCTAGACTGTTCATTGGGCATGGGGTCACTCAAAACTCAAAACAGATCTGAAAATAGCTTGACTCAATGCTATAACTCAATGAAGATGACTCAGAACACCTTGGAAACTTATTGAAAACCTAACTTACAAAAATAAAACTATCTAACTGTGTTGAAAAGCACTTAGGGAAACTAGAAACAACACTAAACTAAGGTGCAACAACACTTATTGAAAACAAAAATTCTAAACTAGCAGAAGTGGTATAGATCAAACCTCAAAGCAACGCTTGAGGTGTATCCCATTGATTGGGATAGGCAAAATCTCTCCATCCATCTTGGACAACTGGAACACATAGTGCTCCTTGCACTCTGTGATAACAAATGGGCCACTCCAGAAGCTGTCAAACTTTGTATGCTTTCTTGGCTCGCTTTTCAACTCATCCCATTTGAGTACAACATTACCTTCTTTGAAGACCTTGGAAATTTCCCTTTTATCAAAAACTCTTTTAGTCTGGAGTTGATGATACTCCAAAGACTTCATAGCTTTGTCTCTTGTCTCTTCTAGCTCCATGAGCTGAGCATATTTGACTACCAAGGGATCTTGTTCTTCAAACATTTCTAGCTAATGTATAATGTCCAGAGCTGGCAACTCTACAGACAAAGGTAATCTGGCTTCCTTGCCATAAACCAATACATATGGAGAATTTCCAATAGACCTTTTGGGAGTTATCCTATCTGCCCATAAGGTAGATTTCAGCTTGGTGTGCCAAGCTCTTTGATTATCCTCCATTATTCATTTAATGATTCTGATTAGATTTTTGTTTGTGCTTTCAGCCAAACCATTACCCTGAGGGTAATAATTTGATGAAGTGTTCAAATAAATGCCATTCTTCACTACCCAATCATCCACTCCGAGTCCCACAAATTCCAAGGCATTATCTAAAATGATTGATTCTAGAACACCAAACCTGGTTATTATATCATCGTAAAAGTTCAATACAAATGTTTCATTGGCTTCTTTCAAGGCTACTCCCTCAGTCCACCTTGTGAAATAATCTGTAGCAGTGAGTACCCACTTGTGCCCTACATTGGAAGGTGGGTTTATGGTTCCAATAAAGTTAATGCCCCATCTCATGAAGGGTTGTTCCACTCTAATTGGCTGCAAAGGTAATGCTGGCAGCTTTTCCTTTCCTGCAAATATTGCACACTTTACACACTTTTTGGCTCACGCATGAGCATCTTTGAACAAGCTTGGCCAATAATATCCAACTCTCATAATTTTCCATGTTGTTGTTCTTGGGGAAAAATAACCCCCTACAGTTCCATCATGGAACTCATGAAGCACCTTTTCAATCTGATCCTGATCAATACATCTCAACAGAACACCATCAAGATCTTTCCTGAATAAAACATTATCAATCAAGACATATGGAATGGACTGTAACCTAAAATATCTTCTCTTAGCTCTGTCTAAACCTGGTGGACATTCACTAGTCTGCATAAAATGTGTCATATCATGCACCCATCTTGCTGCTAATGTAGGTGTAACATTCTGATTCTGATTATTAGTGGCTAAAACAACCTCTATTTCTATTTTCTCTTCATTTTCTGGTGTTGAAGCAAGCTACTCACAGAGTCCTTTACCTCTTACCAACTTTGTGATCTTGATATCCGCATCAAATTCCATGACTTTAGTGATCCATCCAACTCTCCTTTCATTGAGATCCTTACTCGACAGGAACTCTTTCACACTTGGATGTGCTACCATCAAGTGAATCTTATTGTTGGAAATCAATGGCTTAAATTTTTTTAGGCTTCTTATGATAGCCAGAACATGTTTCTCCACAAATGAATATCTTTGTTCATAATTTGCCAAACCTTGGCTGAAAAATGCAATGGGTTGTTCTAAGCCCTCATTATTTTGCTGAACAAGCATTGCAGAAACAAAATCTATATTGCCAAATGCATACAGAATAAATTCTTTTGGGAAATATGGGGTTAATAGTGTAGGAACTGATGCTAAAGCTTCCTTAATGGTTTCAAAACTGCGTTTAGCCTCTCTCATCCAACTGAAAACTGCATTCTTTCTTAACATAGCAGTCAAAGGTTGTAAAAGGTTTGCAACATCAGGTATAAACCTTCTCAAAAAGTTAATTCTGCCCAAGAAAATTTGTAGCCCTTTCTTATGATTGGGTAAAGGAAACTCTAATATGGCTTAGACTCTTTCAGGGTCAATAGTAATTCCCTGTTTTGACACTATGTGTCCTAACAACTTACCCTCATGAACAACAAAGATACTTTTCTTGGGATTAAGGGATATTCCATATTCCTTACATCTTTCAAACACTTGTTTTAAATGTAGCAGATGTTCATCAACATTTTTTGAGAATACTGTTACATCATTTAGATATATGAGCACAATTTTATTAATTAAGCCTTGAAAAGCCATGTCCATAGCCCTTTAAAAAGTGGCTCCAACGTTGGATAGGCCGAAAGGCATTCTCTTGTAGGCCATAGTGCCCCATTTTGTTGTAAAGATAGTCTTGTATTGGTCCTCCTCTTTGAGATCAAACCTCCAGAGAAGGCCGACTCCTTTGGTTATCACCTAAAAGCTACTAATTTTTTGTAGAGGAAAAGAAAAAGGAATGCTTAAAATGAAAACTAAAACTAAAAGAAAGGTGATTCACCAAACTAACAAGGGCTATAATAATTCAAACTTGCATACACTTGGCTACTAATGATATAGCTAAATTGCACAACTTATTTCTGTAAGTTCATATAGAAGTATTTCACAAGACGGTTTGAATGCATTAACCTTTAAAGAGGAAAAGTAACTTTCACAATCTAAAGATACATGTAACTTTTAACTCAACTTGTAACCTACACAAACATACTTTTACAGAAAAGGCATGAAAGCATGAGACAAAACTTCAAGGAGATTAAGATACCTCACAAGTAGCTTGATCAATCACTCAATAATGCACAAATACTGCAATAATGAGGAAAAACTTGAAATCAATAGAATCCAAGGCACTGTTTGCATTTCATTCTCCCCAAATGAGTTACAAAGTATGCTCAAATATGAGAAAGGACTACAAAAATCACTAACTCCAGAAATTGCACTATCTGAACTCCCCTAAAATGAGTTACATGAGTGAATATAAAACTCAACCCAAGTGGTTCCACCAAAATAGGAGTAAGCAACTACTTTGGGTCAGATGCACTAGAAAATCCTAGAAATGAGGCATTAGATTCTTCATAAAACTACCTCCAACATGTGGGGAAAATGGTTTTGGCCATACCAAACAACTAAGCATGCAAAACCACCAACAAAGTGCATTAATTCCCCTACAAATGTGGGTACATGTCTCCAAACTAAAAAAAACTCACCCTATATACCCTCCATTTGTTTCTCTCCTCAACTAAAAATTGAAAATCTTCATCATTTTGCATTTAAGGATAACAAAATGACTTAAGGTTTATAAATACACCTTAAAGTCATTTGTCTTACAATAGAATTTATGCAAATAAAAATTCCAAGAATATCTTCCAAGGCACACATACATAGTTGAGGTGGCAGTTCAAACCAAAATGGACTCCATGTGTTGAGGTGGCATTTATCTTAGCAAGATCATAAAAATATTCTAAGGCAAAAACTTGCCTAAGGCACATACACCAATATGCAGGAACGCGGGCTCACATTAGTTTGATATTTGATTTTTCATAAAACAATGGCAAAAAATTCCATTCCATCGGCATCACTAGGGTTGAAACCCTAAAACAAAAGTAAGGCAAAAGTGAAAAACAATCTCTTTTTCACGAAGCTTCTTGAGGAAGCTTGGTTGTCGACACAAAGGTTTGAAACTGAGAGCCTTTTTTGATGAATTCCCTGGTTGTATAGAAGCATCAACCTTCATTTTTATTGGTTTTCCTCATGAAACACACTGGTAAGTCGTTTATTGATAGCAAAGATGGATATAAAACTTTTGTTCATGAATTTTCTAAGCCTCATAGGCCATGACAACTTGTATATATTCTCACCCATCTTGTTTGCTTTTCTTCTCTGTTTGGTTTTTTATACTTCTGTTGGCTGAGTATCAAAGCTTCTGGAGCCGTCAAAGACAATATCTTCATGCAAAATAGTAGAAGGAAAAAACCCAAAGAAGGTATGAATTTTTTGCATATTATAGTGTCTAGTTGTTATTTCATGAAAAGAACCCAGGCCACGGGCATTCTGAATAAATATATACTACAAGAAATGTGGCTTTATTCTTCCTCCTCTGTAACTTCTGAGATTCTCTTTGTAAACACAGAAGACAACTCCATGATGATAGGTATTCTGAATTTCAAGTTGTATTTAAAATATTGTAGGGTTTAAAAACCCTAGTCCTCCACTTGTCATCATTATTGAAAAGGCATTTTCCTTTATGATCTTACTACCTATTGTTGAAGGTCCATGCTCTTCATTTTTGGATCAACCCCTTCATAATCATGGCCATTCTTGGTTTCACTATTATATATAATATGTCTTTTAGACTGTGGCCCTTTAGTATTCTTATGATATCTCTACTTTCACAAAGGAATAAAACTCAAATGGTTTTGATGGTTGTGGGGTCATCCCATACATTGTTTTAATTTTCCTCCTCCATACCATGGCTCAACTTCATGACACTCAAACCCTTACAACTCAGAATAATTTGAAAGCATTTTACAATATTGTAAATATAATATTGATTTCACAGATTTAACCTGTGACTTAATAAAGAAAATGAGAGTTTGGGTTTTCTCTTCAGAATCTTACTCTTCTTAGAGACCTCAAAGGTTTCCCTTTATTATGCGGAATATGTAAATTTCACTTTTTGTGCCTGGATTCATTTCCATTTATGGCTGTAGGGACAATGCTACAGGGACCCATTTTGACATTGAGGGTTTTTCCTTTTTTTTTTTTTCAGAATATGTGAAAAGATGATTTAATGCCATTGCACAGTATAGAATAATTCAAAGATTCTACAAATCTCTTTCTTACCTTTGTGGCACTGCTCTACTATCTGCTTCTTTGGATTAACTTGATTAATAAATTCCTACAGTCATTCCATTCCATGGAATAACATCTCTTTTAGGAATTTTGATACACAATCCACATGCCTTTTCTATGATTACACATTTTGCACATATATCCACCAAGGCATCTTCACATTGTCAATAGCATAATGAGTTACTACATTAGACCTGCCCTTTGAAGTATCATGTTGTATTTCATCTGTTCTTTGATAATAAAGTTTTTTTGTTATTTTTTCCACTCATCATTCTGCAGCTGGTAATACTAGTGTCCTCCAACATTTGATAGCATCCTTTATGTAGGATTCTGCTCACTATCTTTATGTTGCTCAATGTAGTTTATGACAAACATGATAACTATCACATATACATGTTTTATCATGACTAACAACTTTGCTTTCTCACTATCATTTAACATTCACGTGATTGTTCATTTGTACCTTCATTTTGACTGTGTGTTTGATTTTTATTGTTTCATTGTGGTTCCATTGAGCAGTGGCTTGTTATTTAGACCAGTGAAATTATGAATTCATTGTTGTGAATGATAAATCCCTTCTTGATTGGACTACCACTTTTGTTTGATCACAGGGAAGATGAATTTTCTAAAAATGCTATACTCTTCATGTGCTTGTCTTCCATGTTGCTTGTGGATTGATATGAAGCTCTACATCCTTTATATTGCCCCCCAATATGACAATTCACTGTAGCTCAAAATATTTTCATACATTGTTGTTTTGTTGTCTCTATTTCCATGGATTCCATCATTGCTATCACAAGATTCATTATAGTATTCCTCTGCTTTTTATCATAAACCCTGCTCGTGATATTTGCATTGTACATCATGACTTATATATGGCTATCCTGAATAGTGTCATAAAACATCACTCATATAAAAGCTTTGAAATACTGTTATGATGTCTCCTTTTACTCTTCAAGGCATTCTCTTACTTTCAAGCTTTGTCCTGCTAGACACTGCCAAATGCTCTAATAGTCTTTTTCATGACAATTAAGTAATCTCTTTGCTTATTTCAGTATGATGATGATCTTGTATGAGTACATCATAGGAAATAAACAAAAGCAATTGCATTTCTTGATAAAGCACGTATATGTATATAATGTCATGATATCCATCTTTCTTCATGCATCTCTACTACATAACACTTGGCTTCCAAGTAGATCACCTTATTTGGAATTATGCCAATGTTTAAAGGTGATACAATTTCTTTTGACATTCTCTTCCTTTTTCTTTAGAGATATTTCCTTCTTGTTGGCACTAAAATGTCAAATTGTGAATCTCTAGAGGAAAGGTAGCAAATGTCAGGGCAAAATTGTATGATGAGGCAATAAAAGCATAATAAAGCAACATGTTGAGCTCAACCATTATGGGAGCCACATTCTACCCCACACGCTGAGACCTGATGAAACAATGACATTACTTTTCTTGTATCTGCACATGAAACAAACAATTAGAAAAAATATGTGCATATGCATGAAGGGCTTGATGATCTTGTTTGTTTCTTTGGACATGTATAGTTTTTTGTTTGTTTAATGTATTTGAGGGATGGTTTATACATTCATGGGTGCATGTACATGTAGTGTTAGGATCCCTCATTGCTTAAAGCACTGCTCTAACATCGTTGCAATTTACAGATGCAAGGGCTGGAGCAGGGAGTTGCAGAGGACGCAAGACAACTTGAAGCAGAAGACCAAGTAGGACAAAAAAGTCTGACCAGTCATCAGGAAATGACTAGTCTCTTCCCCTATATGTGCATTCTGTTCTTTTAATTCATCAATGTATAGATTGTACCTCATTTCCATTGAACAAGTTAAATCTCACGACTTGTGTGAGGAAAATATGTACTTTTGAATGAATACAGATTTTTTTCAGCAAGATTTGTGCAGATCTTTTCAATATTTTATGCACTTGTATAAATGCAATAATCTGTTACTGAAACTTGTAATCTCTTTGATTATTATGTTTATACAATTAAATACAAGATGTAAATTTTAATGATCAGATAAATGCACAGAAAATTAATTCAAAATCAGACACAAAGACACAACAGATACCCTGGGAAAACCCTCCTCTTGAGGGAGAAAAACCCAACAACAAAATCTCTCTTATATATTATTCAAGAACAACACTCTCTTGTACAATGAGGCCAAACTCAAAGGCCAAGAATAGCATCAACTCTAGGTGCAATCATACAAATTACAATCTGCACTTAGAAAATTCGCCAACTGCTCTTTAAGGAATTCACACTTTTAATGAGAGAAAGAATATCGAACTTGCTTGATAATAATAATGAGAAGACGAACTCATATATATACATTATGAAGGGATGCCACCTTATTTAATACAAGTCGGCTAGCAATAAGAATATATATCTTTCAAAGAGATGCATCCACTAAAAAGTAAGTCGTCCTCATAGATAATCGTGCCAAGAGGTAAGAGGTCAGCCTTATCACAAATGAATGACGTGTTCCTTCATTGCTTCATGTTGGCTCAAAAGAAGGAGTGAATATAATTCAAATAGACATTAAGGCTCCATTTGAATTATTTCCATACGTTGGTCTGGAAGATACAGCTTGATGCTATAAGAACATCAACACTCCCTCTGAGCTAGGGATGTTTCTTCCAACTGCACAAGACATATCACCTCAATGTGATGTCCACCACATTGGCTACAACCAAATGTGAAAAGAAGAATATCACCTCATCGTGATATTAGATATCACCTCAACATGATATCAACCATAATGGCTACAACCATAATATAGTGTGTACAAGTGTTCATCACTTACGTGACATTGTCACCTCAACATGACATTCACAAGTACAAGATGTGTCATGGAGTCACACATGACATCCACCATGACTCAGCTCAAAGGGTGGAAACAAGGGCTTTCACCTCAAATCTCAAAGAGAAATGCATTAACAAGGGCTTGCACCTCAAATTCCTCTGTCTCAGAGGAAAATGCATTAACAAGGGATTTCACCTCGAACTTCTCTCACAGAGAAGAACTCATTAAACAAGGCTCACTGATACTGAGACTCTTTCTTAGTCAAAGCTGGATTCTCCACCATACCAAGCTTATCTTGAAAGTACACAAACTTTATCTTGGAGAGAGGCTTGGTGAGAATGTCTGTCATCTGCTCATCAGTGTTGATATACCTCAATTGTATAGCCTTCCGCAGCACCATATCTCTAATATAGTGGTACTTGATCTCAACATGTTTGGTTCTATCATGAAACACAGGATTGAAAAAAGCTTCACACAACTCTGATTATCACAATGAATGATAGCAGGCTCCATTGATTGTCCAAACAATCCTGCAAGGAGCTTACGAAAGCCACACTGCTTCGAGTGCCATACAAGCTGCAATATACTTTGCCTCTGTTGTACTCAATGCTACAGATGACTACTTCTGCTGCACCAGGAAATCATAGCAGATCCCAAACTGAAGCAACAACCGAGGTGCTCTTCTGATCTGTGACACAACCTGCCAATCAAATCAGAGAAACCATGTAACTCCAAGTTTGCATCCAAAGAATACCTTAACCCATATCCAACCTGCGGCCACGCAAGTATCTCGTGATATGTTTAGTCAGAACAAGATGTATATGTCTCGGTTCACACATAAACTGGCTAAGTGCACTCACTGCATAACAAATATCAGGTCTAGTGTTAACTAGATACATCAAGGATCCAATCAGTTGTCTATACAATGTAGGATCCACTAAGTCTGAACTAGCTGCAGCCTCCTTCAATTTATGTAGGTTGGTCTCCATGGGTGTAGACATGGATTTGCAATCCATCATACCAAATCTCTTAAGTATATCAATGGTGTACTTCCCTTGACTTAGAATCATCTCATCTGGTTTTTGCCAGACTTCTAAGCCAAGGAAGTAATGCATGAGCCCAAGATCCTTCATCTCAAATTTAGAAGTCAACTCCTTCTTACACTCAAGAATCAGGCGATCTTCTCCGTAAGAATCAGATCATCAACATATAAGACCAAAATTAATGCTTCACCATTGATTACCTTGAAGTAGAGATTAGAGTCAACATCATTCTTCAAGAAGCCCAAACTTGATAGGTAATGATCAATCCTTTCGTACCATGCACGAGGAGCCTGCTTAAGACCATACAAGGCCTTCTTCAAATTGCAAACATGTGACTCCTTTCCATGAACCTCAAATCCATCAAGTTGCTCTATATAAACTTCTTCCTCAATCACTCCACTGATGTTGTCTTCATGTCCATCTGATGAATCTTCCATCCTTTAGATGCAGCATTGGAAATAATGGTTCTGACAGAAGTATAGCGAGCAACTTGAGCAAATGTTTCTTCATAATCAACTCCCTCTTTTTGTGAAAACCCTCAAGCCACGAATCTTGCTTTGTACTTCTCAATGCTCCCATTAGTTGCATGCTTGATCTTGAAGAGCCATTGAAGATACCATGACTTTCCCCTCGTGTCTAGGAACAATGTCCCAAACATCATTCTAAGAATTGATCGATACTCTTCTTCCATAGTACCTCCAAACCATGACTAGATGCTTCCTCTCAACACATGTAGGCTCAAATTCTATAATTCGACCTATTAAGGCAACATAACCGGAGAACTTATGGCTTTACCAATGCCTCTAGGAGCTGCAAACTTTCAGCCTCTGCACAGCATCACCGGCCCGTGAGGCCCTTTTCTCCCAATAACAATGTCACAGCCTTAATGTTTAGGTTCCAAGGGTTCAACAGATCAATATCTTTTGGTTCTAAGGTCTCGATGAAGCCTCGATTATGGTCAACTTCCATATCCCGAGGAGAATCTTCATTATCGATCTCCATATGAATGCCCCTGGATCTCCTGAATGCAACATCTTCCTCGAATGTGACATCCCTACTGATCTCAATCAACTTTTGTCTTGGAATGTATATTATGTAGGCTTTTGATGTCTCACTGTAGCCCACAAATATTCCCTTCTTGCCAGAAGGCTCCAACTTAGTTCTCTTTTCCTTTGGAACATGAACATAGACAGGACATCCAAAGATCCTCAAATGACTGACTTCAGGGTTCTTCCCTATAAAGGCTTCTTCCAGAGTCATATTCTCCAAGACCTTATGAGGGCTTCTGTTCTGTACATAAAGTCGCCCCGAAGCTTCCCAAGAAGGTTTGTAGATCCTTGATCATGGATCATGGCCTTTGCTGCTTCCACTATCGTCTCTATTCTTTCTTTCTCACAGAACACCATTCTCGCTGAGGATTATAGGGGACACAAACTCCTCTTTAATCCTCAAGATCAATACAAAATTATGAAAACTTCGGTGTATTCTCCAAACCACCATCGATCTGAGGACCTTAATTCTTTTACCAGAAAGATTTTCTACCGAGGCTTTAAATTCCTTAAACCTATCTAACACTTCCTCAGACTCTTTAGTTTTCAAAAAATAAATCCAAGTCTTCCTAGAGTGGTCATCAATAAAAAGAACATAATACAAGAATCCACTTGAAGAAGGAATAGACATAGGACCACATAAATCAAAATGAACAAGGTCTAAAATACACTTAGATCTATTTTCTCTACTATGAAAAGGGGATTTTATATTCTTACCCAAAGCGCAACCCTTGCAAGTACCTTCGTGCTCTTGATTGAATTTAGGAAGGCCTAACACCATCTTCTCCATGATAGGTAAGGCTCGGAAGTGTAGGTGAGCCACCCTATGCCAAAGATCACATAGATTTGAAGAATAATTGTCCAAAGTAGAGGACGGTACAAACCCCTCAGAAAGGCTTTCATGTCTAACTCCAATTACTTGAGCATCCTTTGAAGCTAGAGTTCTCCATCCACACTAGAACTTTTCCTTTGAGAAGGCAACTTGATATCCTTTTATCTCCAAGGCCTAAAATAGAAATAAGATTGGCGCTTTTGATTCCGTGAATGAACATAAAGCAACATTACTCAATCAAGTGTGATGTCGACCAAATGAAGTGTAGAGGTCATTGACTTTCACGGAAGTAGTTAGCATCATCTCCACGATGACTTGTTCAGAAGATTCCTTTTCCACCAAACTTGATAAGTGCTCTTTAAAACCAGTGATGTGTCGTGAAGCAGCACTGTCGATCAGCCAAGTGTTGGTGTCGGTAGGTACACTACTTGACAATGCCGAGTAGAACAAATATTCACTTGAATCCTTTTGCGGAGAAGCATCATCAACACCAGCAATGGTGGCTTGTTGCTTAGGTCTAGTTGGACAATGCTTAGTGAAGTGCCCAAACTTATCACATCTAAAGCATTGAATCTTGGACATGTCTCTCTTCTTCTTGAAGGGAGGTGCATCATCATTTCCCTTGTCTCGATTCCTCTTGAAGAATCCTTTCCTTCCATCTTTTCCTTTCTTCTTTGAAGCATGGGAGAGAACATGAATGTCTTCATTCTTTGAACTTTGACCAACGCCTCTTGCCAACAACCTTGATTCCTCTTGAATGCAATCTGATCTTAGGCGATCAAACTTAGGCAATTTTGATCTTGCACTGATTCCCTGAATGTAAGATTCCCAAGACAAAGGTAGACCATTGAGAGTGAGCATAGTCAAGTCTTTGTCATCAACCATATGCCCTATTGTCGAGAGCTGATCTCTCAAATCTGAAATCCTCATAAAGTATGCAATCACTGATTCACCTTTCGCCATCTTCACATGATGTAGTTGTTGCTTCAGTGCAAGTGCTCGGCTGGTATTGTTGATTTCGTACATCTCTTCCAATGTTTTGAACATGTCTCTTGCTGTCTTCAACTTAGAGACGATAGGAACAATATGATCCTTGATGGAATCAACCAATATCTTCATTGCTTTAATATCTTTCTTTACCCATGCAACTTCTCTTCTTCCTCCCTCAAGTTCTCTGGATCCCTAATCTACAAACTTGCACAAATCAAAGCAAACAAATTACATCGTTAGCCTAAAAATGCAAGATCAAATAAGAATCCCCCATAAAATCATTTGCATTGTTAGAGAACAAAGAAAAAGATAAAATACTTGAGCAAATACAATAAAAAATAACTACTCCTTATTCTTAAATGAAGCAAACACTTGATCTTATGGGGGGATTGGTGCTATTTTGATATGGAAAATAGCCCTTTCCCAACCCCTTTAGATAAGCTAATGATAATGATGGACAAGATCATTTCTCAAATGAAGAGAGTGACCTTGCATGAGTGATTGTGGAGATGATTTGTGGAGTTGTGGACAAAATCAGTTCTCAAATGAAGAGAGTGACTTTGCATTAGCTTTGTGGATGATTTGTTGAAGAATGATGCCTCTATTTAAATATTTTCTTGATGAGAGATTGGCCAAATGGATGAATGTGGGACAAAGATCAAGCCAATAGGAAGAGGCCACTTGTCAAGTTGTGATAGGCCAAGGGATGTGCAAGATTTGGGAAATGTGCCCATGAGAGGGAGTTTCAAATTCAAATTTGAGAGTAAATGCCAAGTGGGGGACATGTAAGAGTTTATTAATTGCTTTGTTGGATGTACATGCCCACTTGGTTTTGAATTCAAACTTGATGGAATATTCCTCATAGATGCCATGTTGATGGAAAATGATGATTTTAATAAATCAATAAATTGATTTATTGTGCAAGTGGGATTATCTAGAGGATGTGACATGCATTAGATTAGATTAATAGGTTTAGATTAACTTAATGATGATTAGATGTTTGACCTTTTTGACTTAAATATTTGATTCATTTAAATCAGAAAAGGAGAAATATGAATTGGATTTCAATTAAATAAAGTCCTGATTTATTTAATTAAATGGATGATGCAAGATAAAGGTTGAATGATTTATGAGAGATGAAATGTTATTATTTGATTAAACCATTGGATTGATTTGTATGCATATTTTATGGTTCAAGTTCGAACACTAGACTCCACAAACTCACCCAAGTCATTTTCACGTAAGGTAAGCATGATCCTAAATCTCCATGATGTGAAGTTAGATGCTCCCTCGAGTCTATCCTCAATCTTCAAACCATTCACCATCTTGACTAATGTAGAAAATGAACAAAGAAGTATGAAGGAGAGAATAGGGTATCGCTGATTAGGAATAAATCTGATCACGATCCTCTCAAACCCGCTCTGATACCATGTAAATTTTAATGATAAGATAAATGCACAGAAAATTAATTCAAAATCAGACACAAAGACACAACAAATACCCTAGGAAAACCCTCCTCTTGAGGGAGAAAAACCTAGTAACAAAATCTCTCTTATATATTATTCAAGAACAACACTCTCTTGAACAATGAGGCCGAACTCAAAGGCCAAGAATAGCATCAACTCTAGATGCAATCATATAGATTACAATCTGCACTTAGAAAATTCACCAACTGCTCTTTAAGGAATTCACACTTTTAATGAGAGAAAGAATATCGAACTTGCTTGATAATAATAATGAGAAGACAAACTCATATATATACATTATGAAGGGACACCACCTTCTTTAATACAAGTCAGCTAGCAATAAGAATATATATCTTTCAAAGAGACGCATCCACTAAAAGGTAAGTCATCCTCATAGATAATTGCACCAAGAGGTAAGAGGTCGGCCTTATCACAAATGAATGACGTGTTCCTTCATTGCTTCATGTCGGCTCAAAAGAAGGAGTGAATATAATTCAAATAGCCATTAAGGCTCCATTTGAATTATCGACATACACTGGTCTAGAAGATACAGCCTGACGCTGTAAGAACATCAACACAATATAGGGAAGATAGATAAGAAATGTACTTCACTTTCAGTTTGCAAACACTCTAAACTTAGTCAATCTTGAGAAAATAACAAAATGAGTAACAAAACCAATTTCCATTTGAAGGGAAAGACCAATATCTTTGTGATTTACTTATGTATCATATGTCATATAATATGGGTGAACCCATCTTGGAACTCATTCCATTCCCCTTTCCAAAATAACACTTGAATTGGAAGAAGAAGATTGCTACAAAGGGAAAATAGTTTCCACACTTAGCTAAGTTTAGTTTGCTTTAGGACTTTTGAATCTTGTTGTTGTAATCAAATGCAACCCATTAAACTAGGACCTTTTATTTAATATTTGTAGCAAGTGATTGAGCTAAAAGTTATATTTTTTGAGCCAAGAATCTATAAAATATCAACAACAAGAATTTGTAAGTGTTGGAAAACATGTTTACTTAATGTAATTTTAGACTTCTTTTTTCTATTTTTATCTTATTTTTTCTTTGTTTCCAAATATGAGCAATATTGTAATGTATTTTTATTTACAATTCAATTGAGTGTGATGATTCAACATATCCTAACTAAATATAATTCAAATTCAAGGTTGTGAAGGAATTTTTTTATGATTTGGGCATGCTATGGTGATTTCCTACACATTTCTTCATAATTCAACTACCCCTAGACATCTACACTAGCTATGTATATATTGGTCAAGCAAGGCTAGTTTCCAAGAGATTTTTTTTCTCAACCGAGTTCAATTTCACATCATGACAAAATAAGTTAATTCTTATCTCTCTTTGCAGAGGACTTACCCAAGAATCCTAACAATTTTTTCCCAAAGGATTAGAATGTGGGATTAGGAAAATTAAAGAACATATTCAATCTTTCAAAGTTGCCATAATAAGAACATAAATTTTACATGGATATGGGTTATAAATTATTTACTTACATTCTAGATGAAATGCCTCATGATTTGTAACTTGGCCAACTAAATTGTTTGATAACAAATTGGAATCAATTTGAGATTGTATTTGTAATAATTTTAGTATCTATTGATCCTGAAATATTATATCATCAATTTTTAGCTACTCATATAAAACCTAATGAGACCAAGAGCATGTTTGATAATAATTTCCACAATTTATACACAATATTAAAAAAATCACACACAAACAAAGGTTGCTACAATTCAAACCTATCTTGAAATATTGGATTCATTAACCCTTTTGTTTGTTAGAAAAACTCCAATTGCACTTATACCCTTTTGAAATGCATATAATGAAGCAATTAATGTTGAATAAGAAATGATGCCACAAGGATATGTTGATATACCTTTACCAACATTGGGAAAATTGAGTGTATATATTTAAATTCCCATGTGTTATAATTTTTCATATACACAACAAATCTACCAAGGACCAAATTCCCATGAACTAATCACAAAACCAAGAAAATGAATAAAGATATTCTATTCAATATTATGTGATAAATACTTTATTCTAATAACAAGTGGTATGACTTGAAATGCATATGCATCCCCTTATTAATGCTACCAAGGGTGACTTATAAAGCATATGTACCCAATTAATACTATCTAAGGTACAATGGGGTACACAACATTGCCTACACCTTTGAAAATATTTTTCCTCAAAGCTTGCAATGGGGAAATTTGGAGAGGATGTTGGGAATATCTCTCTAGGTTGTAGGTTCTTCCATTGGAAAAATAGGTTCTTTGATAAAATGGCTAGGAAAGTGCTTGGTGTGTTTGTCCAAAACACCCTTAGGTTCCAAAATATCAAGTTGTCCTCATCCAACTTAGGTAGATCTATCGGTAGCTAACTAGAAATACCAGTCACTTTTATTAGAAAAGAGACATACAAAAATAGGTAAACTTGAGAAGGACCTACAACCTAATAAAGCATGTGTTATAATTTTTTATATACAGAACAAATCTACCAAGGATCATATTCCCATGAACTAATCACAAAACCAAGAAAATGAATAAAGATATTCTATTCAATATTGTGTGATAAATACTTTATTCTAATAACTAGTGGTATGAATTACTATGCATTTGCATTCCCTTATTAATACTACCAATGGTGAATTATAAA
This sequence comes from Sequoia sempervirens, assembly GCA_007258455.2. Taxonomy (NCBI): domain Eukaryota; kingdom Viridiplantae; phylum Streptophyta; class Pinopsida; order Cupressales; family Cupressaceae; genus Sequoia; species Sequoia sempervirens. The sequence continues at coordinate 34,209 of VDFB02369202.1, forward strand.
GCATATGCACCCAAATAATACTATCTAACATAAGGAACAATGGGGTACACAACATTGCCTCCTCCTTTGAAAATTTTCCTCAAAGCTTGTGATGGGGAAATTTGGAGAGGATGTTGGGAAGATCTCTCTAGGTTGTAGTTTCTTCCATTGGATAAATAAGTTCTTTGATAAAATGGCTAGGAGGGTGATTGGTGTGTTTTTCCAAAATATCCTTAGGTTCCAGAAATATCAAGTTGTCCTCATCCAACTCAGGTAGCTCTATCGGTAAATAACTAGAAATACCAATCGCTTTTATGAGACAAGAGGCATGCAAAAATAGGAAGACCTCAGAAGAAGGTGGAAGTTTCAACTTGTATGACTTCTCTCCTATGCACTACATCACTTAATAGAGACCATAAAATTTGGGACCCAACTTATGACCATGCTTGTTTCACAGTGAAAGTTGCTTATATGAATAGAGATGTAAAAAGACACAATCAACAAGTCAAAAGGATCTACCTATTGTTTCTTATGATTTTGGGCCAACACCAATGTGGTCTTAAGTAGTCAAAATGTATCTTAATGCTAGTTTTTGTCATCTATTGCAATGTTAGAAAAACTTAAATGTAAGTACACTAGGAGGATGGGAGAGTAACATAGAGGACCTCATAAGGGATCATTTTAGAAGCACTACGATAAGTGGTATTATACCACTACTTAGATAGAGGCATCCACTTAGTACACTATCCTTTTTTCTTAGACATAAAACAACAAAAATAAGTATTAAGAATTTTCTTGACAATGCCCATTTGATCATCAACTTGAGGATGATAAGTAAAATTAATGTTCAAAGGTAGTTCCCTACAACTTAAACAATTCTTTGTAATTTTTTTGGGAAAGGATGGTGTTGGAAGAATGTCATTGATGCTATTGTTGGCAACATGAGCATGAGGGATAAGCACAAAGCTATATAACAATGTGTTGCAGTGTTGTCATTGATGTCAACATTGTATCTTGATGTGGAGATCATGGTGAAAATCATTGCAGATCATTTTGATTGGTTCTAATAGGTTTTGGAGTGTTTGTGGAAGACATTTTTGCAAGATGGTTTGATCTAGTAAAGTTGGTTGTGATGCAAAATTGATTGTCAACTTTGTTAGTTTTGTGTAATAGAAATCCAATTTTTGGGTCCACACCAGTCCGCAAATGAAGTTTTCACTATGCGCTTCTAACATTATTTTGTTGGTTGTTGGAAGCATCCAATCCTAGGATTTCATCTAGTTTTGACCTTTGGTTTGGAAGTTATGGATGATAGAAGTTCGGTCTAGAAAATTACAGTCATTTCTTGTGCAGTGCATTTGAGTGGGAGAGTCCGCACTTCTCTACAAATAAGTTTTTGGCTTTGCACTTTTGAGGATATATTGACAAATGGCATTAGTGTGTGAATTCCAATTGATGATGAGTTTTGAGGTCCACATGTCTGAATGTGGATACACGGTTGAAGAATTTCTGGTATTAGGTCTTCTACAATGCCGACCTAATAAGTTTGAAGGTATGCAAAGGTTAAATAAGTGTTGTGGTCTTATATGGGATCTATTATAGATCCATGTTGACCTATTTCAAGTTATTTTGAGATTTAAATCATGGCACAAAGTGTGTGTGTGGGATAAATTAAGTAGACAAGTTATATTTTGAATGTTGCATCTAATTAGGATGACCTAATTGATGTTATGCTTGATGTAGATGTATAAGTTAGATATTTTTTGGTGCTTTGTTGAATGTTGCAAGTATTCTACATGTATATGATGTAAATTTATCAAAGTTTTGCAAATTTAGGTTGTGAATGTTGAGAAAAAGATTAAAGTGATGTGAATGTAGAGGAAAGCAGAGTGTTAGATTTAAATCATATGAAGTGTGTAAAGTTAGTTTATTTGAGCTTTATTGGAATTGTATTTCATGCATATAAATGATGGAATTGTAACATTTCAATCTAGGCCATGAGCCACAATCTTTCTTCCATCTTTTTCTCTGTGGGCAATGAGTCCACCTACAATGAACACTTTTGTAACTATACTATAACTAGTATAATATATTGTGAGCTAATCCTCACCATGGTTTTTCCCATTTTAGGTTTTCCATGTAAAAATCTTGGTGTTCATGTGTTATGTGATGTTGTTGATGTTAAATGCTTTCTTTCTTTATTGCAGATAAATTTGCTAAGTGGTTTAGATGTTTAAATGTTTGAATGGTTTAAAAGAGTACAGATTCACCCCCCCTCTCAGTATTCTGGGTGTTCAAAAATTGGTATCAGATCTTGGTTCCTTGGAAGGAGCTTAACCGCTTGGGGAAGATCTTGGAGGTTGAACACATGGCTATTAGAAGACTACCTACTCCCCCAGAAGAGATTCTTATTGTTGTATCCATAGAAGAAGATTGCATGCTTGACAAAAATGGAGAACTCAAAGTTGCCCTTGGAGATCTTGAAAGGATTGGAGATGAAAACAAAGATCTGAAAGAAAATGTCAAAGAAGAAAATGAATGTATCAGAAAATTGAGAGAACAAAACAAGAAGTTCAAAGAAAGGCATAAGGAAGTCAGTGAACAATTGAAGCAACCAAATGAAACTATTACCGGTTTGAAAGTGCAAGTTGAAGATAAGAAAAGAATCGAGGAATGTCTGAATGCAATGGTGAAAATAAAATCTAAGGAATGCACAAGGCTTGAACAAGAAGTGATAAATCTAAGATCAAATCTAGAGAAAGCAAGGAGTCATGAAGAAAAATTCAAGATGAGTTCTACAAATCTTGATGAAATGATTGCAAATCAGAAAGGCCCTAAAGATAAAGAAGGTTTACGATTTGAAAAGGATGAAAATTCAAATTAGAAATCAAATGTTGAAGATAAGAACAATGACAAACAAATCCAGAATCAAAGGAATGAAGCTAGAAGACCACTAGTCAGACAACCAAATGCACAAAGGTACCCATCTTTTAATGGTTTCTATTATTCTTGCAATAAATTTGGACATAAGGTAATGGAATATTGAAGTAGAATGAATCAAAATGTTCCACCTTTTTCTAGTCAATGTTTTACATGGAAGAAATTTGGTCATAGAGCTAGTGAGTGTAGAAGTCAAATAATGAATGACTATAACAATGGTAGAATGGCTCAATCTTTAAAAGACTACTATTATACATGCTATAGATTTGGGCATAAAGATAATCCGGTAAAGAGGAATGAACCAATGAAAAAGATTGATTTGGTAGAAACAAGGAAGTATATGGAAAATATTTGGAGAAAGAAGGAAGATACAAAGGTTAAGGATTAATCTGTACCAACATCTGGTGTAGATGTTTCCTTTGGAAACTAAGTTTATAGCTTTGGCTCGGGGGAGCTTTGATGAACATCTTTTATCCCCTGCCAAAGAAAATGGTGCTAATACCTCAACACGAAGATATGTGATGTAGATCAAAATACTTGATCTATTGGTGAAGATTGCTGAAGAAAATATGACAATGTGGAAGTTTGCGGAGCATTAGAAGTTGACTATGCATACAAATAAAGGGTTAGCTTTATTGTTTGAAGCATTAATTACAAAATTAGGTTAAGATTCAAAGGGTTATAAAGTGATTTTACTTAGTAAATTTCATTCATAACGAGCATTGAGAAGAAGTAGAGTAGCGAGGAAGTGATTTGGAGTGATCGAAGCTATTTGTGACTTGGTCTGTTGAAACCCTAGTTGGAAAAATGAAAGAAAAGGTATTTACAATCTTAGCTTTGCCCTAATTTTCAAAAGAATTTTGTTTGAAAGCAATTTGAATTATTTAGAATGGCTACAATAAGGGTTATAAAGATTACTGAGAAGGAAAAACCAAAATTTAAGAAATACCCTGCAAAATCAATAGAAGACGACCCATCAGGCACATTTTCACATGTTCCATATGGGTTCTTTCCAATAGAAGATATAAGGATTTACATTCATGGAAATATGGATGAATATGATGATAGAAAGCTAGCAGATATGTATGGAAAAATCTAGTCATGAAGAAATTGGATGCCAATTTTTGTTTTGATGACAAGTGGGTTAGAATGGAATTAAGTAGAATCCATGATAAATTTGTTTGGACCAACATGCCTAGAATGATAAGAAAAGAGGTAACTAGAGAGGTTACAGGCCTATGCTCCACCAGACCTGTTCCTGTATTGAAATCGTTTAAGAATAAAGTGGTAATGGAACTCACAGGTGCAACTTATGATAAGAGGGCTCTAGCAATAAATCCCATCAAAAATCATGTTGTGAGGTATGCAATAATGTTAATTGGTTATAAAATCTATTTCACAAACAAAGATAATTCTATATCTACCATTGTAATCAATATGGCATATGAGATGGTGGAAAAAGGTGAGTTGACTATGATCTTTGTAAGTTGCTAAGAGAAAAATTGATGGAGAATTTAAAACAGACCAAGGAAAATAAGTATGCATTCAAGTATGGAACCCTAGTTATGTGTTTACTTTTCTATTTCCTAAAGGAACTCTTCGAAAACAAAAGTGTGGAATGGTTGCAAGAAAGACCAGTTGCTCATAAGATCAAATATTTTATGAGTGGTCTTGGTGATGGGAAGGCACAAGATGAGGCACTTGTCACTTTCTTTGCAATTTTTTAGAAGAGGATGCATGAGAGAGACAAAATTCCAAGGAAACTGGTAGAGAGCTATTAGAATGATATCACATTTTTGGTAAGCACTGATGAATGCATCATGGAGGTAGTTGAACCAAGGACCATGTGGATCCATGCATTGGGATATGAGGTCACTAAACAAGACATTACTGGTTTATTTGAAATTTTGTTGAAGAGTCCAAAGGATACAACTAAGACAAGGTATGTCACTTATGAAGAAACGTATTTGGAGGTGCACATGGAGTAGAAGAAACCATAGATACAAAAGAAGGTTAAAAATATGGTTGATCTATTTGCAGAGGAAATGGGCATCTCGAAGGAGCAAGTGGAGTATGCAAGAGCAAGGCCTGGAGCTTCGAAGAGCTCAAGGAGATCTGGTAGAACCTTACCACCCTTCCTTCTATTTAGAAGTCCTTCGGGACTAAGCAACTTGTTGGACATAAAAGGAAAACAATTGATATTCCACTGGTAAAGGAGAAATCCCCTCTAGTTGTGCAGGCTACAAGGGCTAAGAAGAATAAAAATACCACAACAACACCACCTACCACTCCTGCAAAGAGAAGACTAATTAAAAGGATTTTAGAGAAAAGAATGTGTGTGAATGTAGAAGAAGAAGAAGAAGAGGAAGAAGGACCACAGTTGGTTCGAAAAAGGAAGAATGAAGCTTCACAAGGTGAAGCTAGTGTCAAAAGAAAAATATTTGATGTTATTGACACATATAGTGAAGAAGAGACAAAGAAAGAGAACAAATAATTTGTAATACACATGAGAGAGAAGAAGAAAGAAACCACAAAGAAAGGGTCTCTGAAAAAAGAAGAGGAGCAAAAACATAGAAAACTTCAGATGAAGTGAAGAAGCAAAAGGTAGGACCTCACAATTCCATGAAGGTAGAGGCACTTGTAAATGGAATAATTTAGCATGATATGCTTGGAGAGACTGCAACTTTGTATAAAGAGGTTAATGACACAGATAATGCCATAATAGTTCAGGCCATTATAAAATACATCATTATGCTTGAAGTGGACATGAGGAACATACATGAGAAGTTACCTACAGAGCTTTGGAATGTTTTGGTAAAGAGAAGACACGAGGATATTGATGAAGAGGCCAAGATGGAGGCCTATACTCTCAAAGTGATTAGTGCTCCCCAATCTATAGATAATAAGGCCACATTGGCCCAACTATACACCAAATAACTAAGAACAAAACAAAGGGTAACAATATTGATGAGCAGAGACAAGGATGATCATGAGAGACTTCAAAAGGAGACTGTTGATAAGGTTGCAGACCTAGCACAAAGGTTAGGGATGACCCCAGAATGCAAGGATACTGCTCTAGAAGTTGTTGCTATAGAAGAATTTTAGAACATTGATGCTCAACATGAGCATGTGAAAGATGAAGAACATATTTAGGACAACATCCCTCTGGAAGTGGAAGAATTGGCACAGAAAGATGAAGAAGCAGAGAAAAATGTTGAAGGAGTGACTATCACTAGAGGAGAAGCAACAAAGGAAGACACTTATCTTCCTCTGGTGCATGAAGAAATTTTTGAAATGGCAGAAGATAAACTAGAGACTTCTCCTCCCAAAAACGCAAACCAATTTGCAGAGGACAAAAATGAGAATAAAGATGCTAGAGAGGAAACTGGTGATGTAGAGAAGGAAGATGAACAAGGGAATGATGAGAAGGGAGATGAAGATAAGGATGAGGATACCTTTGAAAATGCAAGAACAAAAGAAGAGACACATATGAACTACAAAAAAGATAAGGGAAAGGAAGTGAAAGATAAATTTGCAGACTACAAAGACTTCTGGTGAATCCTCCGGCTCCTCCAGAGATTCCTTGAAGAATCTATTAAGTATGCAACTCAAGTTCTAGCCTATTGTTTCTTCACAATTGCTACAACTACCAATGCAATAGGGAAATGTAGATTTGGACAAGATTTCCCCACTCCACAAGCTACAATTGGGAGATGTATTCCAAGCATTTTCCCGAAAGGAGATTATTGAGATGCATTAGAAGAGTGGAGAGTTGATGGAGGAAGTAGTGAAGGCATTGAAAGAGGTCGTACCCAGTGCAAACATAGACACATCACTCTCCAGTATGGAAAATTTAAGTTTTTAGTTAATTATTTTAAGGAATACGCTTTCAGTCTCAAAGGTGAAGTGGAAAAAGAAGAAAAGAAAAATGAATGATAAAAAGATGTTGGAAATCACAGAGAAGTGTGCTCTTGCACTCAAAAAGTTTTCAGAGAATTTGAAGGATGTGCAAATATGTGTGGATGAGGCTAAGGATCTTTTTCAATATTGCATGAAGTGGCCCAGTGCCACACAGGGCATAAAAAATGAGATGGAATCCATTGAGCCACAAATACATAAAGCCTCCAATGCCTATGATCTGACACTTGATCTAGTTGGTAATACAAGAAGTGTAATTGAGGATTTACATAAGAAGTTCTTCTAGTTGCAAGCACAAAGGGAAAATGTCATTTTGCAGTTTGGAGAAATAAGTGACTTGGTGAATGAAAAATTTATATTTGTATCCAATGCCCTTTTGAGTACTACTAAGGCTACACAGATGAATCTAATACCTAGCACTCTGGAAGAAGGAGAAGAAATATTGATGGAATTTGAAACATAGTGCAAACTACTCAGGCCAACAACAAAGACATGGGAGGAAGGAAAACAAGGATGGAAGACTCATCTGCAGAAGTTACAAGAGTCAACTTCCTTTGATTGACACATTTCATATTCTTTATGCATTTTAGTTTTTAGTTTCAAGATTCTTTGTATATATGTAGAGTATATAGAGTATTTTATAGTACAATTTTTATGGTTTTGCTCTTGTATATGACTCAAAGGGAGTCAATTCAATCTTTTCAGTTTGTACATATGCATATTTAGGGGGAGATCCATTATATGTTAGAACGATTGTTGTAGGTGCCCTTTACCCTTGATGTCAAAGGGGAAGAATATTTTGAAGATATTTTGGCATGTTGCCAACAATGACAAAGGGGGAGATTGTTGGAAGAATATCATTGGTGCTATTGTTGGAAACATGAGCATGAGGGATAAGCACAAAGGTATATAACAATGTGTTGCAGTGTCATCATTGATGTCAACATTGTATCTTGATGTGGAGATCATGGTACAGATCATTTTGATTGGTTCTAACAAGTTTTGGAGTGTTTGTGGAAGACATTTTTGCAAGATGGTTTGATTCGATAAAGTTGGTTGTGACAGAAAATTGACTAAGTGTCAATTCTGTTAATTTTGTGTAACAAAGCTCCAGTTTTTGGGTCTGCACCAGTCTGCAAATAAAGTTTTCACTCTGCACTTCTAACATATTTTGTTGGTAGTTGGAAGCATCCAATTCTATAATTTCATTTGGTTTTGACCTTTGGTTTGGAATTTATGGATGACAAAAGTTCGGTCTGGCATATTATAGTCATTTATTGTACAATGCATTTGAGTGGGAGAGTCCGCACTTCTCCACGAATAAGTTTTTGACTTTGCACTTTTGAGGGTATGTTGATAGATGGAATTAGTGTGTGAATTCCAATTTGTAGTGAATTTTGAGGTCCATGTGTTTGAATGTGGATACACAGTTGAAGAATTTTTGGTATTAGGCCTTCTACGAAGCCGACCTAATAATTTTGAAGGTATGTGAAGGTTAAATAAGTGTTGCGATCTTATATGGGATCTATTATAGGTCCATGTCGACCTATTTCAAGTTATTTTAGATTTAAATTATGGCGTGAATTGTGTGTGGGGAAGAACTTAAGACGACAAGTTATATTTTGAATGTTACATCTAATTAGGCTGACCTAATTGATGTTATGTTTGATGTAGATATATAAGTTAGATATTTTTCAGTGCTTTGTTGAATGTTGCAAGTATTCTACATGTATATGATGTGAATTGATCAAAGTGTTGCAAATTTAAGTTGTGAATGTTGAGCAAAAGATTAAAATGATGTGAATGCAAAGGAAAGCAAAGTGATAGATCTAAATTAGATGAAGTGTTTAAAGTCAATTTATTGAGCTTCATTGGAACTGTATTTCATGCATATGAAAGATGCAATTGTAAAAATTCAATTTAGGTTGTGAGCCACAATCTCTCTTCTATCTATTTCTATGTGGGTAGTGAGTCCACTTGCAGTGAGCACTTCTGTAAATATATTATAACCGGTTATAATATATTGTGAGCTAATCCTCACCGTGGTTTTTCCCATTTTAGATTGTCCATGTAAAAGTCTTGGTGTTCATGTGTTATGCGATGTTGTTGATGTTTCATGCTTTCTTTCTTTACTGCAGTTAAATGTGCTAAGTGGTTTGGATGTTTAAATGTTTGAATGATTTAAAAGAATATTGATTCACCCCCCCTCTTAGTATTCCAGGTGTTCAATAGATGGATCATGATCATTGACAATAGAGTGAGGCATCCCATGAAGTTTGAAGAGTGAATCCAAGAAGTGTTTAAAAACCATAGCAATGATGTCAAGGTAAGGTATTTGCACATAAATGTGCATATTTGTTCAAGTGATATATTACCACTAAGATAACCTATTTACGACCTAAGAGTGAAAGCCCAACAATGAAATTCATAGAGATATCAATCCAAGCCCGATTGATGATAGGAAGTGGTTGCAATAAACTTAGGTATTTGAGAATTTCCCCTTTATTCCTTTGACACACATCACATTCAACTACAAAGGCCTTAAAATATTGCTTAAGGCCATCCCAAAATAAATCCCTCTTCACACACTCCTATGTTTTCAAGAAACCTAAGTGTCTTGTTGTAGAGGAGGAGTGCAATTCTATTTGTAACTAAGGATTGAGTGTTGAGTTGGGAAGTAAATAAATATGGTCATTATAGGGGAGGACTTGGCCTAACCAATGTGAACCCAACATTGACTATGGATCTTATTTTAAATGTTGAGTGATATCTTAAACTATAGGGTTAGTAACTCATTCATTTTGGATCTCATCCATCCAATTTAAAACCAATACAAACAAAGCAAAGATGAAGCCTTTCGCTTCATATTAGCACAAGAGGGTATTTTCTACCACATTTTCCTTACCCCTTTTGTACACAATCTCATAGTCCTATCCTTAAATCTTTGCCACCCATTTTTGTTATTTGAGGGAGGACACCCTTGTTGAAAAAATAGTTCAAGCTACAATGATCTTTTTTGTCTAGAACTTATGACCTAATAGGTAAGGATGCCATTACTAGATAGCATGGAGGATAGCCTACATTTATTTTTCATATGTTAATTTAGATAGATTACAACAATTTTTTTACTAGTGAATGCTAAAGGTCAACCTTCTTGCATAAACACCACCCCTATACTTGTGTTAGAGGCATCACATTCAAAAGTGAAAAGGTTTGTGAAAATCTAGTAGGGCCAAAACTAAAGTGGAACACATGAAAATTTAAGTGCATTAAAGGCCACTTATGTTGATTTAGACAAATTGAAGGAGTTATTCTTTAGTAAAGAAATTGAGGGTCCAATGCTTTTACTATAATTACACACAAATTTGTGATAGTACCATGTTAGGCCTAAGAAACCACTCTTTTGAGGAATTTAAGGCATGTACACTCTTGTATCAAAACAATGTCCTTGAGATCAACCTAAACACTCACTTGTAAAAATATATGGCTCAAATACTCTACCTTTCAAAATCCAAAGGCTCACTTAGAGCACATGGTAAAGAGAGAACACTCCTATAAAATCATAAAGGCTATCTCCACATGACGAAGATGACCAATCCACATCAAACTACAAACGAAAATGTAAGAGGACCAAAATTAATTTACATAAGCAACCACTAAACATTATATTTACAGGGCTCTGATAAGTAGAGGAGGAGGCATTGGATAAGCTAAAGTGCATGACAAAATATTCATAATGACATTCATGAGTATGGAAGGTAGTTTTAGGAATATCAACTTCTTTGACTCCAATTTGTTGATTGAACAAAGATTTAGCTTGGTAAAAAACTGATCCTTTGAGAGCTCATTAAAAAAAAATCAAAGTAGGAAGGAAATTTATTTTTGATGATTAATTTGTTGAGTTCATAGAAATTAGGGTGCATTTGCCAATATCCATATTTATTAGGAACCATAACTACTAGAGAGGAGTAAGGACTACTACAAGGGAAAATAATACCTACCTCTTGGAGTTCCTTCGCTATTTTCTCAAGTTTATTTTTTTGCTCAAAATAGTACCAATAGGGTTCAACATTAAGAGGATGACTACTCAAGATGAGGGGAATGGAACGATTATGGGACCTTTAAAGGGGTAAGCATTTTGGGTTTCTCAACTATTGATTGATACTTATTAAGGGCGTACCACAAATTTGATAGAGAAGGAGAAAGAGGTTGAGCCTCTATAGAGTGAAATTGGGTGAGAATATTAGAACACCCTTTCTTCAACAATTTACTACACAATGGGACCTAATTACATGAATTTTTCCTACCTTCAATCCTTGTAATGTATATTGCCATCCATCATGGTTGAATTTGAGCTAAAGTAAATTTCTGTAGATATGCAAGTAGTACCATTGACCATCAAAATTTGTAAATTACTACAGATATGCAAATAATAATATAATTGATCGACTAAATTTTTGCTAATAAAATTATGAATGCTACTACCATCTATTAAGAACAATAGATTTTTATCTTTTTGATATTAGAAATAACCTTAAATGTTTGGGTGGAAGAAAACCCAACCAAGGCATGAATAGAAATATGAGCTTTGGGTATGGATTTTGCTCAAGTGAAGCCAATTCTTCTTCCACATCTAAGAATTCTTTAGGCATTGGGCACCATGGTGGAGTCAATTCTTCTGAGAAGCAAACAAGCAATTCATGGCAAATGAACATTGAAACCAATGTACTCTGAAGTGAAATCAACACTTGACCCATAAGAGAAACCAACCTGCCTTTGATTCTTGTTAATAAACTTATTTTTTCTCCATATTTTTACTTTTAAAACCTGGTTTGTTCAAAACCAACAAAATAACTACAAATGTGAATCTCAAAGCCAATGAGCGAACCAGCTGAGCGTCGATCGAAAACTAAATGGTATGAGCCTGGAGGTTATTTTATATTCAGTGTCACGCTATCCCTACTTGCTGGAGTTAAATTGTGATTTTATTTGAACATTAAAATTAAATCCTTGGAAATACATGCCGACAGAAAGATAGAGAGGAACGTTACCCTGAAACTCTTTTAAAACTCCATTGTAATCTACTTGTTTGAAGTCTGTCTGTTCTTCATAGTTTAGTCCCACATCGATTAGCCTGTGCAAATATGGTGGAACGGACGTCCTATAAATCATTTATGTCAAAGCTGTTAAACTTACGGAGCCGCGTGGTCAAGACAAAGCGAACTATTCTTTCGCCTTTTACTAAAGAATACCGTGTCTTGGCCACTCAAAGCGGCATACGCCTATTTTTGGAGGCTTCCTCGATACTTAGAGGAGGCCCAAAATACAAAACCCTAATTAATGTCACTGCTAATTTGGCACTGACAACGAGTATATTTCTCTGACACAACTTAATAAATGGATAAGAATCTATGAAATATGAGAAACAATTTTTTTTGAGTTTTCATCTAAAAAGTCAACAAGGGTACTTGAATCACTATACCGTCAAAATTGTATTATTAGAATGCAACACATAAAATGGAAAGGTGGAAGTGACATCGACAACTAACTAATGATCCCAATAAAATAAATTTCATGAGATAAGAAACATGAAATAGGTAGATATGAAAAAGTGGAAGTGTCAACTTGATGTTACCTTCCCTATACACTAGATCGCATAAAAGGGACCGTAGAACTTGGGACCCAACGTATGACCATGCTTGTCTCATAATGAATGATGCTTGTAGGAATGTAGATGTAAAATGACCCAATTACTAATGTCAAAAGGGTCCAATTATTGTTGTGTGATTTTGGGTTAGCGTTATATTGGCCTTGAGTAGTTGAGAGATGTCTTCATGCTTGACCAAAATGTTGTCAATTGTTGCAACCTTAGAAGAACTTGAAGTATAAGTACACAAGGAGAGTGAGATAGTACCATAGAGGACCTCATAGGGGGTCATTTTGGAAGCACTATGATAAGTGGTATTGTACCACCACTTAGTTGGAGGTAGTCACTTGGCCCATTGTCCTATTGCTTAGACATAAAATAACATAAAAGTTTGAAGACACTTGACAATCTCCATTTGATTGTTATTTTGAGGATGATAAGATGAACTTGTGTTCAAGGTAGTGTCCTACAACTTAAATAACTCTTGGAAAAATTTATTGGTAAAGGATGGTTCATGATCATTGCCAATAGAGTGAGGCATCTCATGGAGTTTGAAGAGTGAATCCAAGAAGTATTGAGCAACCATAGCAACCGTGTAATAGTGAGGTGATGCACATATTTGGTCAAGTGATCCATCACCACAAAGATGACATATTTATCCCATGCTCGAGTGAAAGCCCAACAATAAAATCCATAAAGATCAATCCGAGCCTAATTGGGGATAGGAATTGGCCACAACAAACTAGGGGCTTTGGGAGTTTCCCCTTTATTCCTTTGACAAATGTCACATTTAGCTACAAAGGCCTTACTATATTGCTTTAGGTTGTCCCAAAAGAAATCCTTCTTCACACTCTCATAGGTCTTCAAGAAACCTCGAGTGTCCAGCAATTCAATTAGTAATCGAGGCTTAAGCATTGAGTTGGGGAGTATATAAATTTGGTCATTATAGGAAAGGACTTGGCCTATCTAATTGAAAGTTGACACTAACTATCAACATAATTCTAACTTCCAAATGATATCTTGAATTGCATTTTCACATTTGGCATTTGTCATTTTATAAATTTTCTTTCCACCCTTCCAAGTACATAGAGTTACAAAGGAGCAAGTCACATATCCTATTTTCACTCTTTCATATAGTATGAATAATTACATTTGATTCCCACCCCTAGTAATAATTTAGAAGAAGCATACATCTAAACTTATCTTTCATGGTTGCAAAGTGAAAACTTACACTTTAGCCTCATATCCCTAAAAAATCCACATAATCTATTTACACATTACAACTTGTATGAAAATTATAAAGTGTTCACATACCCACAAATTTCACCATACCATCAAGTGAATGTGAATATAATAGAAATAGTTCAAAATAGGGACTTGTAATGCACATTGCATTTTATGTACAAAATGCATCCTTGATCACGATCCCCATGAGACCATAAATTGACAAAAAATGGATCATGGAGTTTAATTAGATTTTGTAGTTTGCATGTAAATTAAAAAAAGCAATTTCACCTCCACTCCCAAAAAAAAATCTATAGGGAAAACTTAACCTACTCATTTACATGTATTGCAAAACTACTTCCCTAATCCATGACTCTGAATTGGTCCCACTTGTTAAACTTGATCCATTAAATTTTATGTGTTTGCAAATTACTTCCACACTATCATGTTTCATAACCCTCAAAGTGTAAAATATAAAATACAAATGTGCCCACATCCTCAAAGCCTATTTATATGCCATTTGTGGTGTTGAACTTCTAATCTACACTTATTGCAAGTGAGCATCTTGATAACTAGTGTCTTAGCTTCCAACCCCTTCAATGTAAACTATTCACTTATTCATTGATGGTGGAGCATTAATTCCAACATTTGTATTCTAGTCGCTGTTGTTATGTGGTATTTTTACTTAATTCAACTTTATAATATTATTCTTCCTCCTTTCTGGATTGATCTCTATACTTGGACTTCGCAATTAAAAATAAGTAAAAATAAAGAGGCCTGTCATTGCTACATTCAATCTGGAACATTCTATCAAGTTAAAATGTGCTTGTTTAGGCATTGTATCAACCTTGTTTCGTGGTTAAGTGAGGTTGTTCCCGTTCATATTCTTCCAATAGTCCTTGTGCTTGATGGATATCCATCTCCTGTTTTCAAAACTATCAACAGGCGTGAGCATGGATGCTAGAAAAGAATTCTAGAACTCAGCTTTGCATCTACCAATTTCATTTGCTTCTATATGAAAATTCTAAAGTCTTTTCAATAATATATTTATTTTTATTTATCTATCCTATAATCGTTACACTCCATTTTTCCCAAGAGACTTTGTAAACAATTGTATTGGACTGGGGATGGTGGAATGAGGAGTAAAATGTATTAGTCCATCAAATGCCTCTTTAGCGGTTTTAGGAAAATTCAACTTCAACAATTCATCGTCAGAAAATTCACCTTCACCGTCAAACAATTTATTGTCATGACAAATTCATCTTGTGGAAAATTCACCACCAACAATTCATCACGCTGTGGATAATTCATTGCATATACAATTAGAAATTTTGATTTATGATAATAAAATTGAAAACATTTTTCAATATATTTTATTTTATTCTACTAAACCAATTATACAACAATATCAATCATCTCTATTATTAATGCGGTGGAAATTATTCTTTTGCAAAAAAATCTCAATATCTTCGAATTACATATTAAAAAATGTTATCCCAGTGGTGAATTGTTGGTGGTGAATTTTCCATGAGATGAATTTGTCATGACAATTAATTGTTGACGATGAATTTTCCGACAGTGAATTTGCCTAAAGCCCTCTTTAAAATGATTTAATTTTGTTCTAATTTTGTCTTGTGTTTTATAAAACCAAGGGATCAATAGAAAAATTGAGTATAGGAAAATCTTAATCCTAATAGTTGATAAGGTTGTATAGATTTTTTTTGAAAGGATTTGTTAGTGTTTTTATTAAATTTCATTGCAAACCAAATAGAAAGTATGTTCTTTACTAGATTATTATTCCCTTGAAGTAACTTGTGCATCATTGTATATTCCTCCCTTCATGTTTAACAAATAATCAATTATTACATATTTTGGTAGCAGTGCATTGTTAGTCTTAGAATAGATGATTTATTATATTGTTAACAAGATTTGTCATTTCTAGTAGAATAATCATCTCTTTAGTTAATTGATAGTAGTGTCATACTTTATTCATATATTGTTCACTGATATCAATATTTTTCACAATGTCATTTCCTATATGCTAAGTAATTGAGAATAATCATTGGTTATTTTTATTAATGTTATATCACAATCTTTGTATTATTTGGATTAATCCACAACTATAATTTTATTTATTCATCTATTTAAGTTATTATCATCAAATTTATAGTCATCCTGGATTTAGTTACCATATTTTTGAGTGGACCTCAACTTGCATTAGTGTTATCATCTTGATAGTTTAATTATCACATAAATGTAGATGTTATTATTTACATGATTTATCAATAATTTATTTTAGTTTCCAAATTGATATTTAAATAGAATTAACTCATTTTCCATTTGATATTCATTAAGTATTATAAAATAGTGATTTATTAAATAATAGTTTTATACATCCTTTTGATATGGTAGCAAATAGGCATTCATTAAGTTTTACATAATAGACTATGGAGTGGAATGGTATGTTGGACCTTGAATGATTAATAAGGGTACCTATACCTTGGTTGCTATATATGATTTTATGTTTAAAAAATTAGAATTGGTCTTAACAAATAATTAGCCTAAGCGTAAGTTCAATTCTTGAAAAGGATGAAAAATTTAGAAAATATACTTATTGAGATTTAAAACTAATATTCCTGAGCATGAAAGATTGAAGATGTGATAGGGAAACCCGAAGGAAGACAAGTGTCAATATCTTCAATCGATATATCATTCAAGACATAGAACCAAGGATCACGTGTGATGTACACTTAAACCTAACACACAAGGTGAATTAGCATCTAACAAGGTACCTTCCTTATCCATTTGATTCAACGAAGTAGTTATTATACATCATATGGTTCTTCTAATTGATTTCAAATGTTGTGCATTATCTTGATTATTGTTATAGCCATTAGGTTAAAGAGATTGTTGAAAATGTTAAGATATCCTTTGTGAATACATTATCTTTTCTTATTGTTCCACATAGTAATTGAGAAGATTTAGGATACCTATGAATTAAAAAGCTAAAAGAGGAATCATGGTAATTAGTAGTTATGATATTATTTCCTTGGTTTTTTTGCACTAGGATGATGCTTTTGCTTAAGTTCCATTGCATGAAATGATTTGCAAATTCCTCATTTCTTAATAATCATTTCACAATTAATTAAGGTTAGTGATAAGATTTCTTCTAATCTTGGATAAATTCTTTTGTGTCAATATCAAACTATTATGCATAAAATTATGTGGATTACTAGATAATTAGTTATCAATGGAATAAATACAAAGGATCATTGATTTGAATATGATATGGATTATTAATGATTATGCATTCATGCATGACACTTTTGGTGAAAATGTGAGTACATAACATTAACTCTTTTGATCAATTAATTTAAGAGAGGAAGATAGATCATTTGAATTAATATCATTATCATAATATCTTCATGTTGGTTATTGTTTTGCATAACTATCAAGATATTGTGCATAGTTAGTTAAGTGTTACCATTTATAGTCATGGGTTCTAAAAAAAAATAGTTTTTAAATTTTTAATGATAGCTTTAATAAAGTTCCTTGAAATAAGAATGAAGTAGATTTGAATTTCTAGTAGAATGCTTCCAACTAATAGTAAGTTGTTCCCATAAGTAAAATTTCTTCAGTTGAATAATTAAGGTTATGATTTATTGATTTGTTGATCATATAGTTATCATGGTGGAATGAAATAGTTAGGCATGTTGACTTGATTAGATTTTGTGAAGAAACCTTGAATTGATTTGAGAAAATTTATTAAGAACTAGGTATTAAGGACCCAAGAGAATAAACCAATAACCATTGAACTGAGGTAAAAAAGTTAGATTATAGGTGAAAATGGGAAAATTCATAATTAAACTCAACATCAAATACCTCTTTGGAGTGTGCTTGTTTAGTATATTTTTTAATTAGGCTTCCATCCTCATTTTACCTAGGTGGGTGGCAGTCGATGAAGAACTGTCTGGGGAAATTGGACCTAGAAAGGGTTGTGTACCTACTCATGCAATTACATGAAACATACACTAGAAAATAGAACTACATATATACTCCTTGATCACATTTGGAAGTGGTGTATGTAGGAAATTTGGTGAATGAAGAATGTTCCTAGGACATGGGATTTCAGGTGTGAGGTTAGTGAATTTTTTAAGAAGAGGATTTTCAACTTACAGTCTCACAAATAAACTCAGGAATGTAGACTTGAGAAGATATCATGAGCTAAAATAAATTATGATATACGCAGAAGGAATCCTGAATGGATTTGCTTGATCTCCTCGAGGCCTTAGGCTAAATTCTAAGGTGAGAGTTCAAGTCTTTGCATGTTAAATTACATACCCCTAATTGATGGTGACCTTGAAGTACACATCCAAGGGGGAAGTGTGGTCTTCAAAGAGGCGACGTAGGACCTGGATGGTCCTGATAAGTCTAAGACTTTGGACACAATGTATACCTATGTTTTATGATAGATGCCTACCCGTTTTGGTGTAAACCTTTGTATATATTTTAGATCTAAATCATGTTTCAAGATTCTAGTAGAATAATTATGCAAGTCCTCTTGTGTTTTAGCAAAAAAACACAATGAATAAATGAATTATTTCCCAAGCCAAAACTTGGGCATCATGGGCCTTAGGATGGTCACTTCCTATATAGGAACTTGATTTTCTTTCAAGAAATGAGATTCTTTGATATTTCATTTGAATTGTTGAACTTGTCTAAATTCCCATTAACTTGGAACTAGAGGGAGGGGATACTAAAGTTGGAATCCTTACATTTAAATGAACTAGATCATGGGGAGAATTAGCTCCTATGGATAGCCCTTTGTTTATGCCTAGGGATTTCTATGAGATTCCTAAGTATGCATATAGTTAGCCTCCCATGTCTTTTACCCAAATTAGAAAAATCACTTCTAAGGGTTATTTAACATTTACATTAGGTCAATAATATGAGAGAAATGTATTTCTTTCTTTCTTTCTTTCAAATAGTTATTTCATTCGTGTAGAAAAAGTTGGACATAAGATTGTCAATTTGGGTAACCAAAATAAGGTTATCAAATATTTCTATATTAATTGGATGTAGAATACACCACACAACTAAGCATTGGAGTTTTATTTCTCAACTTTTATCACAAGGATGGATCTCTTTTTGTAACATTTCATATCATCAATTCATCAAGAATCACTTTGAATGCTTGTTAAGCAAGTTATGCATTATGAAGATTATTTAGATGGATCATGATTTGATGCACATACATGTGAGGAAGGTCTATAATGTTCTATCATTATTATACATGATCATTCCTCACACCAACATAAGCCACAAGCTAGAACAAGGAGATTGCATGATTTTGATAATGTTACATCATTGCATTTGATTGATTTTAGCAAGATAGATTTGTGTATATCATGTTTTGATTATTTTAATCCTACTAACATTTATAATGATGAATATTTTCACTTGATTAATGTTATTATGTAGGTGGGGAATGAGTACAACAATTTCCTCTTTAAGGATGAGGAGAAATAAACCATGCAAACTAATAGTCAGAGGCATACTTCTCACGAGTCTAAGTGTGATAATGTATTAAGTAATGATTATGTTGACTCACATGCTATGAAGAATGTGAGCACCATGGATTTTATTGATCTAACTTTTTCTAAGTACTGTAGCATTCTTTGATTGGTGAACCTCATTGTGCCTCACATGTTCTTAATGCATGAGAAATGATCCATGATGAAATGAGACCTAAAGATGAAGAAATATTTGATAAGAGGTTATAAGATGTTGATCATACACTTATTGATATTACTTCAATCTAGGTGGCATCTTCTCATTTATCACCTAATTTCAATACCTATTAGTTTGATTATGAAGGTAGGGAGAAGAAAACATATATTTGGATTTGTCACAACCAAGGTGAGTTACTCCAATAACTAATTCTACATTAATTATATCTTGAATATGAGGTTAATAATACCTACATTATACTATTCATAATATAAGGAAAAGTTTGATAGACTTAGGACTATGTGTATCAACCTTTTTCTCTTGTACATATTGCCAAATCATTTGAGGTGAAGTACTAATACCCATTTTGCTAAGTCCTTGTACATATTGCAATTAGTCTACTTTTAAATCCACACAATTTTCTTAAAATGAATCAATATTAACAAAAAGGTATATTTAATGGGATCTAATGGATTTCTTTTGGATTTTATAGGTCTTTGAGTTGGAAAAGATAATTTATATAGCACACAAAAGTTTCATTATTGTAGTAGGTGTGAGTCATTTCCAAGAACATCAAATTGCATTTGTTACTAGATTCAACTCGTACAAAGTTACCCTAGGGTTTTCTCCCACCCACAAAAGCCAAAGTACACATCTCAAGATATAATTTTGTGTAGATTCATGCAAAAATTTAAAGAAGGATCCCATGTTGCTATTAATGTGATGGAGGGTTTTAGCTACTAGAGTGATTTCCATGCTATTCTAGGTCCTTAAATGCATGGATTTTTTGAGGTTGTGCATACTTACATGCTACTTTTATAGAGCCCTTCACCATAATTTGTGTTAGATTCACTCAAGGACTCAAGCCTCTAGGATCATCTGCAAAAACAAAAAACAACTTTCTATAAGAGGGAAAAACAAGAACATGAAATTGCAACAATGGATGCAAGATATAGCCAATATTGAATACTCAAGATTGCAATAACATATTGGACTTACACACTCAACTGAGATACAATGTACATATGAAGTCTTTCTTATATACACAAAGGGTGATGATGTAACAACATTAAATGGTTATGTCATAATTAAATGACATGAGACAATATTGAATAACCTAGGACACAAGCATTAAATAAAAACCAACTACATAAGATAAGTGACAACTAATAATTAACTAGAAATATTCTCCCCCTAATTAATGCTAACTAAAGATACACTCCTAGGACCCAAGTGGACTTAACAATGTAAATAGGACCTAACTAAGACTAGATAGGGAATGCGAGACGAGGATTATCAGGGTGGGTTGATTACGCTTGATCCATGATGGATCGAAGCACAATTTATCCACTAAACCTCAATCTACCAAACAAGATCATTCAAATTGAAAAGTTAAACTAAGCATTTAAACAAACTGAAAGTTACAAACTATGAAAATAATTAAATTCCTACTCTAACCCATTTGAAACTTATCATGTTTTGGAATTGGTGTCGTGTTGATGTGGAACAACGACCCTTTCTCAATCCCGTGATTAGTGAGCCTATTTCAATTGATTCTATGGAAGAGAATCGATGAAACCATTGTGATAAATGGATGAAAACCTAGTTTATGCTAAATTAAACATGATGCAAGCTAAGTTAACATGATTTTATGCTAAAAATGAACTAATTATGCAACTGCTAAGGTAATCTAAGCTAATTCTAAGCTAAAGGATGGAAACCCTAATTCATATACAAACTAAGATGGATGCATGGAAGCCATTAATGGATGCTTTAAGCTATTATGCAATTAGAAATAAACTAAAACAAGCTAAACGTGAGTAAATTATGAGTGTGGATGCAAGTGAGTTCAACAACATAAGTTTGCAATTGAAAGATGGATCCATTTGTCTCCAAATAGTGCTTTATTTATAGGAGAGCAAATGAGAAATGGAGGGTTGAGATCGAAAAGATCAATCAATGGTCAAAGATGAAAGGAAGAAGAGGCATGGATCATGGATTCTCATCAACGAATGAGAATGCATGATGGGATTTAATCAAGGGGTCACATTTGCTTCAAACAAACACACTTTTGACCTACTCACACAGGTAAAAGGTGATTTGTTCAAAAGGTTAAAGGTTAAAACTTGCATTAGAAGCTAAGTGAAAATATCCCTTTTTCAAATTATGGAGGAATAAAAATATTCCTTGGAATATTCATTTGGGTGAGGATAAAAGGCATTTTACAAATTAAAAGAAATTCTTAATTGTTCAAAAAGGGGATAAGGAATATTTCATGGGAATATTCCCCTTTTGGAAGAAGATTAAATTAATTCTTAATTAAACAAGGTTTAATCATATAATTAGGGGTTTTGTTGGAATTAAAGGTGTTATTCAATAAATTAAATGATTTAATGAATGGGGGAGAGATGGAATGATATTTAATTAAATAACTTAGGGTTATTTAATTAAATAAGATGACTTAGGAGATTAAACTAAATATTTTGATTTATTTAATTTAATGAGATGAAGTGTTAGCGTGAAAGGGGGTGAATTAACCCAATTTGAATTAATTAGGTTAATAGATGAAAATGATGCCATTAATTAAATTAGCTAAAAGAGGATGGGTTTCAAGATGAAATGATGTTAGTTAGCCAATGTGATCCATCGAGACATTTTTAAGTGTCTACATTTTGCCCCTCTTTGAAGCAATATACTCATTGCATTGGTTCAAAAATTGATGCTAATTTTGATGTTGATGACGATGCATAAATAAATATCAATGATCTCTTTGAGATGTTGATAGCCAAGCTAAAGTTGATTGATCTGATTGATTGATTGATAACATTGTTGAGGATTCACAACAATGCAAGAATTGTGTTGAATAACACAAGGATTCGTACGGAAAGATATATCCCCATGATGATTAATTTGATATATTGATCAAGATTTGCGAGCAAGGATAGGAACAAAGTCCATTAGATGATTTGATATCGATATGATCGAAACATGGTTGGTTGCCCCCTCAAGAGATCAATTAGAGAATTAAGTGTTCTGATCGGGCTCACGATAGGTGAAAATCAAACTTATGCTTGAGATTTCAGATTTCTTTTGAATCAAAGAGCTGCAACTTTTCATATTGTTGAGCTGAAGATGATATAGATGCCCCACTATGCCCCAACGAAAGAGGGATTGCTAGTAAAGAGGATGAAAAATAGTTCCTAGAAAGCTCAGATGTTGATGTAGACAGATTTCATGATGTATAGACAATCATTGACTATGGGTAGCCTCATGTATATTTTGATATAGATCACATATATTTGATGCTTGGATAGAAATTTTAGTAAAGATAGAAGAATAAGAAGAATCAGAAGGATGAATTGACCATTGATTTTAATGATTGCTTCAAAAGATCTAACAAGTCTATGATCCACCGAGACTTTATTAGAGATGGTGTAATCAAGGAAAATCTGGTTTGTTAAAGGGTTAGCACAATAACAGAAAATCCATTGAAATAACAAAGCACAAAGGAAATAATGAAAACAAAAGGAACAAAGTTACCCTAAGTCCTCATCTTCCATGATTGACCTTTGTTACACCTCCTAGCTTGCAGTAAATAGAGATGCCCTCAGATTTGTATGAGCAACTATGACAAATGACAAGACTAAAGCAAGTTTTGAAGGATTTTATTGAAAGAAATGACTTGACAATAGACTAAAATGACAATGACTGCAAATGACAATAATAACCTAAGTTGACAGAAAAAATGAGCCTGAGATAGAGAGAGAGAGAGCCAGAGAGAGAGAGCCAGAGAGAGAGACCAAATGAGAACAAAATTGCCATTTTATAAAAACTGCAATTTTGAATGTGTGGCCAGGATGAGAAGATGACAAAAAACCCTAGAATCAAAGATCAAGATTGAATGTTGCAATAAGAATTAGGGTTAGGTCAAAATTAGGGCAAATGATAAGGATGAAGGGCCAAGATTGAATTATAAGATAATTCAATCAAGGGTCGAAATTAAATGAGATGTCAAAAGATAAGAATAAATTTGGAAGATAAGACTGGCACGGACAAAGAGGTTGCTGGAGAAATTAAATAATAAAATTTATTTACTCCAGGTGACCAGTGAATAATTAAATAATAAAGATATTATTAAATTATAGAAGAATGTGACAAAGGAATCATTTCGAATTAAATAATAATTTAATTCAAAATTCAAGAGAGTGGACCAAATTAAATAAATTAACTTTATTTAATTTAATGAGAGAAGAGGTTAATGAATAATTAAATAATTAAAATAATTATTTAATTATAGTAGAAAATGGACAAAAATCAAATAAATTAGAATCTATTTAATTTTTAAAAGAAGGGGACTTGCTTAGTGACGTAATTAAATAAATAAAATTTATTTATTTAATAATCAAGAGGAATAAATGACAAAAGGGGAATTAAATAAATTAAGAAATTTATTTAATTAAAGGAAGACTTTAGGTAATTAATGACGTATTAGATAAATAAATAAAATTTATTTATTTAATAATCAAGGAGAAATAAATGATAAAAATGAATTAATTAAATAATTAAAATTATTTAATTAATAGAAGAATTATGACTTTAGAAATAATTAAATAATTAAAAATTATTTAATTATTAAGAATGAAAGGGGCAATGTTGAATAATAATCTAAGAGTTGCAAGCCTAGGACAATTTTATGTGTCTGGTGACAAGACATGCATGATGAGGATGAATGCAGGATGATGAGGTGCTCACTTTTCGAGATTGGTATTTTTTGTTGTTCCTTATTTTTGATATAACACATAGATACGATGCATCAAGGTATTAATAACTAGGACAACGTATCTAGTGTAATAGACTTTGACTCGACAAACAGATAAGATAGTTCTTGTTCACATCTTGACATACACAAACCTTATTGGAATGCAAGTTATAAGCTTAAAATATATTGGACCAAAGCATACACAATAGTCAACAACATACCCTAAACGACTTTCCTACACACAACTAAGCAAGTATGCGCCAAGATTATTTTACAAGATTACCCACAAGCATAGAAAATAAAAGATAATGATCGATGCCCCATTCCTTTCTCTCTAAATCGTTTTGATAGAAATCATCGAGAGGTCCTTGGAATAGGTCATTAAGATAAATCATAAGAAAAGATTATAAACAAACAGTCAGCGTTATCTAAATCTCTTGCCTATTTTAAGTTTAGCTAAGGTGATATCTGATACTGATGTCCATCACAAGAAGGATACATCCTAGGAAACGTTGATCAGAGGTTGTTTGATGTTAGGATGATGATGCTAAGATGAGTCGCTGATACAAACTTCACTGATGCATTTACCCATGATCTAGACTTTGGATTTTGACACTTAGGTTCTCACTTTATGACTTGCTATGTTTGTTTCCTACTTGTTTTGCCAAAGGTTGAAGGTGACAATCAATTTATTATGGGTGAAGGTTTACTGCGAGTGAAAATGAGATGGGATGGATGGGTTTTGGTTTTTTTGGAATATTTCAATGTTTTTAGTATTTTGAAATGTTTTGAGGTTGTTTTTAGTCTTTTTGAAAGTTTATGTTTTTTATTTTTTGAGACTGTTTAGGGTTTTCTGAGATATTTGAGGCTTTTTAGGTTTTTTGAATGTTTTCTATTATTTTTGTGTTTTTTGAATGTTTGGATGTTTAGGGATTTTCTGATATATGAATGTTTAAGGTTTTTTCGAGATATTTGGATGTTTTGGGGATTTTCTGATATTTGGACGTTTTTGTGTTTTCTGAGATATTTGGATGTTTTTGGATTTTTGAGAATATCGACCAAGAACCTAACCTAAAAGACCTATCCTAGGGGTCTCAGGAGCTGATCAAAGATAAGTCTTGCCTACGTTATACACGCAGAAACCACGTAGTTCGACTGACCCAACCTATTAACAAGATGAAGATATGAATGATAATGAAAAGTTAGTTTATTATAATGGACTCCTAAAGGAATGGCCTAGGGTGTTTTGGGGGAACATCAATGATGGCCTTGCCTACATTCAAGCCCAGAGACAACGTAGTTCGACAAGGCAGACCGATTTTTGGATTTTCGATGTTTTTGACCTTTTTAAAGATTTTGATGTTTTCTGGATGTTTTGGATTTTGCCTTTACAATTTTTGGAATGTTTTTAGATTTTATATGTATAGGATTTTGCAAATGTTTTTGGATTTTTTGATGAACGTTTTACGAATGTTTTGGATTTTCGATGAGATTTTAAAGCAAATGACACCTAGATCACAATGTTTATGTCACGTTTGTGAGATATAAGACATGGATCAAGAGTTATTCAAAAACAAGAGTGCAATGACCTGCCCCCAATGTTTAGCAATTCTCCATAATGCAATGGATAAGCAAGATAGGTAATGTATATGCGAAGATTTTGGCAAAGTTTTAGCATGCTAGATATGGGTTATGGGACTCCACGAAATAAAATAGTAAAGAGCCTGTCAAAAGTTTGCCATGAGTAGAGTTGAAGTATATGCCGAATCTTTGTCAAGATCAAGATAACGTGGAATATCTGGATGAATCTAGATTGGATGAATGAAGGGAACATTGGATTTATCATGACAAGGATGAGATGCTTCTGTTTGAGAAGGATCATATAGACGCTTGATTCTACTCATGACTCTTGTTTGCCAGGTTTTCATCATAGTACTTGCCCAAAGTGCCACCGTAGTGTTTTTCACTGGAGGACGATTTTTATTTTTATTATTTTCTTAATTTTTTTATTTTTTTGATTTTTTTGATTTTACCCTCATGTTGAACCACCTAGTGGAACTAATGTAGAGGTCACTATCATAACGTGCCAGCAATTTCCTGCTTGAAGAAGTTGCTTTGCTAAGATACGAGCACTTGAATGCAACCTTGAAGAACTCTGATTTTCCTTGTGGATACCAAAATTAACCTTGTCTATGTCTGCACATCGCGATAAAGTGCCTTCAGAATCCTTATGATGAAGAGTAGCTGCCAAGACACGGTCAATGTGAGAATTAGATATTGTGAATGGAGTGTATGGTGTCATGTATGAAGGAATATGAGATGGATTAGTCGATAGCTTGGAACCTTTGACTCTCCAAACTTGGGAAGATGAGCAATGATGGGTGGGAATGGAGGTTTTCATGGAATTAGGACCAACCACTTGATATACTTTGTTACTTGCTTGAGAAGCCTGCTTTTGTATTTGAGGATTCTTTTGATGGATACATTTCCCTTTTTGATTTTTCCCCATAGTTTCTTTGATACTACAAATAACCCTTAAGTGTTTGGGTGGAAGAAAATCCAACCAAAGCATGAATAGAAATATGAGCTTCAACTATGGATTATTGCATGAATAGAAATATGAGCTTTGGATATGGATTATTGCTCAAGTGAAGCCAATTCTTCTTCCACATCTATGAATTCTTTAGTAATTGGGCACCATGGTTGAGTCAATGAGATACAAACATTGCTCTCAACACTTGTGACCCTCAAAGTAAATGTCTCCTCTGAAACAAACAACCAATTCTTGGCAAATGAACTTTGAAACCTGCTAAACAACGTACTCTGAAGTGAAATCAACACTTGACCCGTAAAAGAAACCAACCTGACTTTGATTCTTGTTAATAAACTTATTTTTTCTTCAGATTTTTATTTTTAAACCTGGTTTGTTCAAAATAAACAAAATACCTACAAATATGAATCTCAAAGGCAATGAGCGAACCAGCTGAGCGTCGATCGAAAACTAAATGGTATGAGCCTGGAGGTTATTTTATATTCAGTGGGACGCTATCCCTACTTGCTGGAGTTAAATTGTGGTTTTATTTGAACATTAAAATTACATCCTTGAAAATACATAGAGAAAGGTAGAGAAGAACGTTACCCTGAAACTCTTTTAAAAGTCCACTGTAATCTACTTGTTTGAAGTCTGTCTGTGTGCACTTGTTCTTCTCTCTGTTCTTCTTCGTTTAGTCCCACATTGATTGGCGTATGTAAATATGGTGGAACAGAGTCCTTTAAATAATTCATTTCAACGCTAGTAAACTTACGGAGCCGCGTGGTCAAGACAAAGCGAACTATTCTTTCGCCTTTTACTAAAGAATACCGTGTCTTGGCCACTCAAAGCGGCATACGCCTATTTTTGGAGGCTTCCTCTATACTTAGATGAGGCCCAAAACACAAAACCCCAACTAAGTTCACCTCTAATTTGGTACTAGCTACGACTATATTTCTCTGGCACGAAACCAAAACCCTACCAAATGAATGGTTCATATGGGAATAAAAATCTATGAAGTTACAAAAATAGTCTTAAAGTTGCAAAAATATCAGATCTTTTTGTTCAATTCAGACATATCGACAACTAACTAATAATCTCAATAACTTTCATATGAGATAAGAAACATGAAAAAA
>VDFB02369203.1:0-20167 GCA_007258455.2 Sequoia sempervirens
CCTTAATTAGATCTGATGGTATCCTCTTAAAGAGATCCAACTTGGTGAAGTATTGGGCTCCTCAAGACAATCCATTAAGTCTTCAATTCTAGGAATAGGGAATCTATACCTAATGGTGATCCTATTTATTGCTCTAGAATCAGTGCATAACCTCCATTTACCCCCCTTCTTTGTTGCTAAAACCACTGGTACTGCACATGGGGTGATGCTCTTTTGAATCAAGCCTTGATCCAACAGCTCTTGCACTTGCCTTGCTACTTCTAGATTCTGATCTGGTGTAAGTTTGTATGCTGCTTTGTTAGGCAATGAAGCTCCAGGTATGAAGTCAATTTGATGACTTATGGTTCTCTTTGGTGGTAGAGTTGCAGGTGTACCATCACTAACTATGCTCTTGTACCTTTCAAGTAACTTTTGGACTGCTTCCGGTAGGACTGTCTTTTCAGCCTTATCTTCCTCTTTAGGTTGTAACACAACCACATATCCTTCACTCCCTTGATGTAGGTTGTTAAGGAACTCTTTACCACTGCTCAACATGATGTTTGGTGTCTTTGACTTTCCCTTTTCTTCTTCTATCAATGACTGCAACTTAAAAGTCTTCCCATCCTTCTTGAATGAGATGGTGTTCTCTTTCCCATCATATATGACACTTCTGTCATACTACCATGGTCTGCCCAATAGTAGATGGCATGCATCCATGGGTAAAACATCACAAACCAACTTATCCTTGTACCCTCCAATGGAAAACTCCATCGTTACTTGCTCATTTACTAAAACGCTTTGTCCCTTGTTTAGCCATGTGACCTTGTAAGGGTTAGTATGGGGTACCTTCTCCAATTTTAGTTTCATTACTGCCTCCTTGAGATGATTGTTTATTGAACTTGGAATCCACTCAGGCCTTGCATAATTTATCAAAGATATCCCAATATCCAGAGATCAAAAATCTATCCAAATCCACCTGAATGAGATTTTGACCATTACTTTTATTTGAACAAGTGAATTTGGAACTTGAAAGTTCCACATCAAGAAGGCCCTGATTGGAAATGAAACTAGAAAAATCAAACATACTATCAAAGAAGTCCTCTAAAACTCTAAGATTTTTAGAAGGGTAGAGGGGTGTATTAAATTATCTAGTAAGCATCCATTTCTCATTCAAATTGTTAGACAAAAGAATAGATAGTGAATTCCATAATTGATTCCTAGCACCCCTAGAGTTAGGGGCATAAATATTGACAAGGTGTGACACCAGCCTAGTTTTACTATCTTCAAAATCAACTTCTAAATAGTTTTAGGTACTAAATCCTTCCTTACCAGTCAATTTTTCCAGGTTCCAAAGACTAGCAATTTCTGTCGAAGAATCATTTGCATCATGAACATAGTAGTGAGATTTGGTCCAGACAAACTTCACCATTTTATCAAAAATATATTTTTTCATCTTGGTCTCCTGTATTAAGAGAACATCACTTTTAAGGTCAACAATAGAACTCTTGAGAATATGTTGTTTAAGAGGACTATTAATCCCCCTTATTTTCCACTATAGAATCTTCATTACAAAATTTAGAATGGACCAGCAAAACATTTTCTTGGACCAAGGGGATGAGACTCCCCAATTACTTCTTGTCTTCGAACCCATTTGAGAGCCCTTCCAGGGTTCTTTTCTTCCTTGAGGTAATATCTCTTGTTACTTATATGACTCTAACCTTCTTATTATTTTCTCTACCCTCTTTTGAAGATGGTTTCTTACTATTGTGAGCACGCGTTTGAATTTCAAAAAAAAATTATGCTACTTCAACCATTCCAAAGTTGGGTGGGGCGGACAAGCTGGTGTCCTCTTCTATGATTTTGTCCTCTCTAATAGGTGGAAATACTGGCACCTCAACTCTGACTTCTCACTTATAGTCAAAATATTTTGTGGTGGGCATTAAGTCTTATGATGATGGTATTGTCAGTTTCCATCATGAAGTTGGTTCCTCAATGAGCTATATAGGAATAAAAATTCATATGGAAAAAAACTAGTAGGAAATTCCTCTACTTTTAAAAGGGATTTATTCTCCTCCTTTGAGATAAAGGAGTGTTATACAAATTGGAGGGTCTAGAAGTGTTTGTCCTAGACAAAATAATGGATGAATTTTTTGCAAGCCTTCAAATGTTGTTGGTTTGGAGGTTCTTATCCTTTAGGCCCAATACTGACTTAATTTACAGATGGATGGATGTAGTCTAGACCCTTAAAGGTGAGGCTAGTGTGAGCACTATGTCAAATGGTATTTTCCTTTTTAGCTTTAACAACCAAGAATACCTTTTCTTTGTCCTTACGAGTGGCCCTCAAGGGAATTCGACAATAATTTAAAGAACTACTTGGCACTGTGCAAATGGAAATTGGGCTTGAACTCCTCAGCAAACTTGGGATCTATTTCCACTACCTAGGTTAGGATTCTAGGCTTACCCCTTGAGTTCTGGAACAAAAAGGTGTATCAACAAATCACAAATCACCTTCAAGTCTAAGTTTGGGTCTTGGACCTAAGTTCAGGAATATGAAAATGTAAGGCTATTTTGTCAGTTTTGTTGAAATTAACACTTACAAGAAGATGCCTCTCCAAAAAATGAGACTATTGTCTACCCTCCTCCTATGCAATCCACTAAGCCTAGTGTGGGAGGGGATGAGGCTCTAAAAAGGGACCCTATGAAGGAAGAATAAACAAAGGTAGATGAACAAGTCTCATTGGTTGGTGTTTCTCACTCCTCTTGGGTGGATCATTTCTCCCTTGAACAAGGAATGGATCTTTGTGTTTCTTTGAACAAGGAAGTTTCAGCCCCTCAAGATTTATTACAGAAAAATATGCAAGTCGTTGGCTATTTTGTGTTTCATAGAGTTGGCTCCTCTTCTCCTCTGGAAAATGAGGCCAATGAAGAACCCTAAAATCAAGTGAATAGTAGACATTTTGAGATATTGAGATCACTAAAATATAATTTGTAATTGAAAGGATGACACCGATAATCCATTTTATTTTGAATGAATGAAATTTAGTTATTTGCGTAACATACTTTCTATTGTTTTTAATATAGATAACTTATTCAAACTTTTACATCAAGTTACCTAACTCTGATTTTTCTAATTTTTTTGCCACTTAAGGGCCTATTTTTTCCATGATGATCCTGCACATACCTTGTACCTTCTGTTGTTTTACTATGTGTATTTGATTAATTGTTTGTTTTTAGATTCTTGGTTAGATAGTCTTTAATTTGACTAAGTCCAACCTTGATAAGATTAGATGGTATTAGAGCAAGTTTGAATCTTACAGGAGTGTTAATTGGAAGGCAAGGATTTTGAATCTTGAAAGAGAATCTTCTAAATATTAGATGTCCCTCCTATATCTCTATTTAGATTCTTGTACCCTAATTTTAAATGTTTCATATATTTTATAGTTGTGTGTGATGAAGGCTTCATATACTTTTTTTCCTGTATCAATCTAATAGGTCCCATTGGATTGACAATTTGTTCAATCATAGCCATTTTTCATATGTTTGTAGTTTTTTTTTCATTCATCATTCATGTTACACATAGGTATTATGGAAGGTAATGTGCATGCATAATAAACTATTTCCACATAATCCCAAGAGAGAAAGAATGTAAACAAGTATTTAAAATCCACAATGCAAAATATTGAATAGATAAGTTACATACCATCAAAATGACATAAAATGTGTCTAGAGAAAACCCTCAAGGGAAAATCTCAACCTCCAAAAACACTCACACTCGGTATATTATCACACGACCAAATATTAGAATAGACTTGTAGAGTCTCCATAGAAGTATTTTGAAACATCAAGATCCCTAATTGAACTTCATTTGAAAAAGTAAATGAGAATCATGTAACCATGCATCTCAATCAATAATTACTCTCCTCACATACACAACTTACAAGACATGATCAATCAACCTTAGCAAACAAGCCAAAGGCTATGATAGCTAACTCCAACAACTAATCTAATATTTTCCTTTATAGAAATAATCTTGCATAAAACTATGAAGTGGTATAACATAAACCATATTCCTAATACCATGAGCTTATAAAATCATGTCTCCTATAATTATTTTTTGGTATGAAATTTTTTTAATATTAATTTTTTGAAAAATTGAAATACACATTAAATATATATATATTAATGTTACATTCAACATACAAAGTGACCCCAAAAATATCTAACTCATGTGATGTACAAATCTCTAGATTCCCTAAGTATACCAAAAATAAAATTATTTATTTTTACATTACATTATGTGTACAACACATCTTTTCCCAATATTCTCCCACTTTTTGTATACATTGCATAATGGGGAAAAAGTAAACTCAAACATCAAAGGAACAATCTCTATAGTCAACATGTCCAATCAAACATCCAAGTGTTTCACATTCTTTATCAAGATACCTACAAGAACAACCAAGGAAACAACCATCTCAAACAATAATCTTCTCATCCTCCATCATGCTAATTCTCAAAAGAAAATTCAACCCAAAGAGATGCTACACTAGCTATCATTTAAAAGCAAGGATCCTACCTCATCTTAATATTCAAATACAAAAAAACTAATTTCAATGGTAATAAATAGGCCTAAGTTGATACCAAGAAACAATCACCATAACTAGAATAGAAACCACAACTAGTTGCTAACACATCCAACTATTTATACTTCAAAAAAATGTTATCCACATCATTATAGGTAAACGTTATGTCATCAACATATCTAACTCAGCCCACAATCACAATTCCATGTATATACACTATCCTACATAAATAAGTCCTCCAAGGTAACATCACATAAAAATGTGATAAAGAAGCTCAAGATCTTCAACATTATAGTATACTGAGAACATCCAACAAAGAAGACATATACAACCTCTAAATCCTATTGCATAGGTGATTTCAAATATGAAAATGATCAATTCATCCAAATATCCTCTAATAGTATTTGCATAGAAGTTGTACCTAGTTTCATCAATATTATGTAATATCAAGGAACATCTACATTGATATGCAAAACCTACAAACAAAATTATTGTATTTTATCTATCACACCACTAGTCTCCATAGTGATCCCAGGTTCTCCAAAATCAAAAAATGAAAGAGATTAAAGAACCTACATTTTGTTACTAAAATCAATTAAATATAATAACAACAAATGAACACAAACATAGTAATTGTAATGCCAAAAATTGTACACCTTTGTAATTTCATGTTATATTTTTTTGTCCACTTTGGTGCCATTTTATTAGAATCTCTATAGGCTCATTTTATCCCTTACATTAGTCTTTCTCCTTCCCAACATGCTTAGTCCTTATTTTGTGAGGTCTATTTTTGTCAATTTTCATTTAGCTTTGTATTACCCTTGTGGTTTTCTAGTGTCTTATCATTTTTGAGTCAAAATTATTTAGAGAATAGCATGAAAAATTTAAGCATCAACATAATCCTCTATTTTATAGTGATAGTTTCTTGTTTGGTCATCATTTCTAAACTTTTTTCACTTTTATCCTACCCAAGTTAGTAGAACCCACCTAGGTTTAATTCAAACTCCCTCTCTCTTTTTTAATCATTTTTTTCACTTTGTATATGATCTTAGCTCTTTATTCCAACTCTCTTGCACTCACAATATTTACCAATACTCTTTAAAATATATACAATGGTCTCCTTCAAGATCCAATTCTCTCTTTGGCTTCTTCAAACCCTTGTGGGTGATATTTTATTTTTTCTTATTATTTTTATTGTTATTGCAAAATTTATTTCTTGTTGCACACCTAAGAACCTTGTCATATTCACATCCTATAATGTGTCATTTTAGCCATTGTTGTTATTTCTAGATGCACTTTTATTAAGAGTGTTAATTTATGGAGCAAGATTTTTAAATTTTGAAAGAGATTCATCCAATTATTAGAATACCATTCTTAGTGTAGATTATGCATACAAACCTAGTTTGAGTGAAACCACAAAAAATTATATACTCCAAGGGTAGCCATAGTAAAAAAAAGGGTTATGAAGGTCATGGTTTGGGGTACAAAGGAAAAGGTGTTTGGGAACCAATAGAAGTAGAACCTAGAAGAAATGATTATTTTTGAGGCATTGGAGATAATAAATAAGCCCAAGATCATACAAATGATAGGTGGTATAGGTCATTTTATTACAACTTTATATATCAACAATTAGTAAAATATCAAGGACATGGTGGAGAATTTAGCATTATTACCATTGGTGGCAATGGTATTGGTAGTAGTACTAGTAGTAGTAAAAAATACTACAACAAATTTCTCACAAGATTCCAACAATAGAAGACACCATACAAAACCCAATGATTAAGGAATTTTGAAGAAGCAAAGGATAATGGTAGATCCAAGTTCAACTATCTCCATTTACACTTAAAAATAATTATTTCTAGTTCCAAAAGGTACTCCAATTTTTAGTGTGAAGAGGATAGGAATGATTAATCCTCAAACTAAAATAATTAGAGATTCCCCCATCAATGTAAGTACTTAATCGCTAAATTGAAATACTCAATTTTAGCATTAGTTCTAGGTTTTGATTACAATGTTGAGTTTAGAAAGAAAATAAAAAGATATATAAAGAACACAAGAATAAAATGATAGATTTTACAACTATTTTAACTTCAAAGCCTACAAAACCTAAGGCATTTCCCATTTATAACCCAAATACAAAAACCATGGAGTACATTTTTGTTGTTCCTAAAGATCAAAATAAACTACATAATCAGATGGATCGATCTAAATTTGACATGAGTAGTGTCCAAATGGAATTTTTTGGAATGAAATTTTCTACAAAGAATAATGTATCAAAAAGTAACAATGATGCATTGTACACACGTCATTACTAAAGCAAGAGGGAAATATAAATAGGTTGTAGAATCAAATAAAGAAGTTACAAGTTTAAGACCTAGAAAATGAGAAAAGAAAAGAGAGGAAAGTAGTAGATACCAAGAGCAGTAAATTAGAGAAAAAGATAAAAAAATTGTCTCTACATCTACAAGAAAAGAGAATGAATAGATAGAGGTGGAATTGAATGAACTTAAGTAAAGGTTACATAAAAGAATTAAGAAATGTCATAATAAAAGAGCCACATTAGAAATACAAAAAATTGGTGAAAGCCAATGCCTCAATAAAAAAAATTACAAGTTAGTCTAGATGAATAAAAATACTAAACACAGCTATAGAAACACATAATGGAAGAAGAGAGAAGAAACATTGAAAGACTAGTTTAAAGCTAAAGAAAGAAGAAAAATTATATAAAGTCTCCCCAAAATAGATTCATTACATTTTGTGAAAAATAATGAGGCATATTAAAAAAGATTTAGGAGCAAATAATGAAAGTTATAGTCATTTGTGTCAATTATTTGAATCAACTGATTGCTTGACAGTACATAATAGGAAGCTTAGACAATACCTTGTTGACAACAAAAATGTGAATTTAAGAGAGAAAATTGCAAATCAAATTTTGCAAATAGTCTGCAAAACAACATATCGGAAAGGCTTCTCTCAAAAAGATGGAGGATAAGATGAAGTTTTATTTAGACCAATTTCCTCAAAACCTATATATAGAAAAAAAGATTAGATTCCATCAAACCATTGATATCCTTGAATGCAACTTTGATTGAAACATTCAAAGTCAAGTTTCACTTTTAGTTATGAATTTTTAAAGAATTTTCAAGTTAGAAAATATTATACTTCTCAAATGGATAGTGAAGCATGCTACAAAAATTGATACAATAATTTGATAATGAGTTTCCAACTAAGATTTGTGTAGAGTTGTTTTTAGTAAGATTTTATAATATTTTTATGTATTTTTTCATTTAAAAATCAATATACATTAAATAATTGCTAATGTTGTATATGTTGATGTTGTTAGTAAGCATTTAGTTTAGTCATTGAGTGCAATGGTGCATGTAAAACTTATTAGTATGACACAATAAAAATATGAAATTGTTAATAATATTTTAATTTATAAATATAAATTTTAAAATAAGTTTAATTAAACAAATTTTAAAACAATGTCTAAAATTTATATTCTATAGTGGAATAGTGAAAAATAGTAGTGTCTTGATTTCTTAATTGCAAATGGAAAATTAAAAATGTAATTGTAGATCAAGATTCAATTATAGAAATATAAACTATCATCTTGATGATAGTTTATATTTTGGAATATGATTCATGAAACATAATAATAAGTATAAATAACTAGTAACTACCAAAGCTCTTCTATTTTCCAATCTGTCTCCTCACTCTAATGATGGGATTGAGAGTTGTCTTAATTTTTATCTTCATTTTCTTCAATTCACATGTATTCTCTTAATTTCATCTCAATATTACTAGTTTATGTGGTATTCATTATGTTGCTATCATTTTTGTCATGATGGTTTGAAGTCTTGCACAACCATCTTCTTTCACATATGGACATCTAGATTGTGAGTTCCCTTTCCAAATAAAAACTTTGACTATCATACCCAATTGTATACATCGTCAAGTAACTTTCTAAATTCTTTTCTAGTTTATTTCTTATCTTTGATTTCTAAAAACCTAATGCATTGAAAACTCTCTCATCCTCCACTAACCCCAATATTATAGTTTGACATAAATAAAAAAGTTGAAATATTTTGATATTGAATCACACAATATTTGACTTTGACTTAAGGCTGCCCAAATTTTTATTATTGATCCCTCTTGTAAGGGACTCTCCATGAGATAAAAGTGTTCCATCATAGTTGTTGCAAAATGACCCTATTTATTTACAAGCTTAGATAAATTTATGATTCCTTCTATTTGTTTTCCATTGTTCCATCATAGTATGGAAGTTCATGAAAGTGACCATTTACACTAAGTCATTAAAAATAAATTAACTTAATAACCATTCTTAGGAAAATAAGGACTCAATACCTTCTCTTGACCAACTATCAAGAGATAGAAATTGTAGCCCAATGGAACATCACCTAATCCAAACAAAAGGAAAAATACTACATATTTTACAAAAAGAAAAATGGGGCATATGTGCAAGACATAGAAAGGTTCTCCTTAAAATAGTTTCTTCATCTAAATAAATATTTGGTTTAGAATTTAGAGTTGGTGAAAAAATAGCAAATAATAAATGTATTCTAAATACTAAACCTTACAAAAATGTAAACAAGATTTGGTTAAATAAATATTAAAATATCAATTACTTATCAATTATGTGATGTGACATTGGAAAAATAATTAGGATGTGATTTGCAAATATTAACAAATGTCCATTTTTATGCACTCAATCACAAATTTTTGCTTGGTTGAACCCTTTTAAAAAAAAAATTAAGTCATGTTATGGCTTGGTTTTTACTAAGATATGACGTGTGTGAGTTATGTGTATTACAAGATAACATGATTGCATTTTCTTCAAAATAATTGATGTGATCACCTTTTTTCCCTCCACCCTATTATCAACATCAATCAATCCTTGGTTTTTAGCTTGACCAAGATAAAAATATTATTTTTTTGCTTATGTTACATTTCTTGATTGTGTTTTTTCTTAAGTTATTCTATATTTATGTAAATCCTTGGGGTATTTATAATAATGACATCATAGTTTTTCCATATTATAATGCATCATATCATATGCATGCTTGGTTATTTTTATTTTATAGCACATGGAAATAGTGTCATCATGGTTTTTGATATCATGGTGCATCGTGTCATATCCTAAAGCATACACAAAGTTTCTCCAAATAATTATAATTTCATACAATAAGAGTCATAGCATGTACACCACTTATAATTCCTCATATTTTCCATTAGTCATCCATTCACTCACTTTTCATCGTATGCATTGATCTTTTGATAAAAATCCTTTTCTCTTTTTGAGATCCCATCCATTTCTTTCATCCTCGTACACCTTCTTAATGATACATTATGTCACCGTAATTAACCTAGCCATCATGTCATTACCTTAACCATAATTTCATTTGGGACATCCCTAGCCTAATCTATCTACCAATCCAATCTATTCAAGCATCCCATTTTACTTTCTTTGAAATTCCATTCCTTCTTTTATTCACATCATTTTAAAGAAAGGAAAAATATACACCTAAATTTGAGCACTTAATACTATGTCAAATACTACCACATCATTTATAATTTCCATTCATAATTCATTTCACTTAATAGCCTTAATAGCCTTAATCATCATAGCAATCATGTTGAATCACCTTATCCATCATTTCACTTGAGGCATCCCTAGCCTAATCTATCCACCAATCCAATCTAGTGAAGCATCTGAAAATTTCATTCTTTCTTTTATTGACATCATCATTTTAAAGGGATGAAAAGTATAAACAACTAAATTTGACCACTTAAATGCTATTTCAAATACCACCTCGTCATATACCAATTCCATTCATAATTTTTTTCTCATATTTCTAAATATACCATATTATCATATTCTTCAATAGGCTAAATTAATCTTTATTATTTGGATAATTAGTGATCTCTAATTAATAAACTATTTCTCTGTTTATCCAAAATTAGTAAAAATTAATCCACTTTCTCCATCCATTTCAAATAAATAAATTATTCACATGCTCATCTATAATTATTAAATAAAAATACTTAGATTACTAAAATAAAATCAATCATATTATAGATCTCCACAATCCATTCAAATAATAAATCTCAACCATTCATAAAATGTAACTCTAAGAGCAACCTAGGAATCAATATTTAATAGAATCTTCTCTATCAATAGTAACAATTTATTTGTAATAAATTCAACCATTTTTTTTTCATCTTATCCTAAAATCTTCTTTATCAATATTAAATTTATCCTATAAATCTGTCCTAATTTTTATTATCAAATTCATTCAACACTAACTATAAACCTTGCACATTTGCAATAAAATATCTATGAATCTAGTTAATTTATTCCAAATCAATTCTCACAAACTTGATAGTGGTATGTTAAAATCTACTTTCATTAAATTATAAATACATGAATCATACAAATATAATAATTAAAGATAACTAATTCATATAATATTTGATCCATTAGTTTATATAATATTAATCTCATGTTAATTATTTTTAAATTTAATATTTAAAAATTCATAATAAATTATAAAATCTCAAATAATATAGATCCATTAAAAATGAAAAAAAAAAAAAAAAACATTTGATTAAATCTTTTATAATAAAAACTATTAATAATCATAACTTAAGAAGTATATAAGACTAATAAAATATAGATATCTGATATATGATATATTTTTACACAAATTAACGACAGCTAACTTAATAGATATATTAAGCATCAAATTTAAGCTGTCTAAAGAAAACTTTTCTTGTATAATTTCAGTCCTCGTCTTTGGCCTGCTTTATCTCCCGAGCTTTCTTTGCATGAGGCAATATATGAACTCTCAACATAAATTTGTTTTCATTGTTTTTCAGCTGTTCAAAAATACAAGTGTCTCCTTCCTTTATATTATTACCACGTACAAAATATCTCCATCCCCCACAAAAGACATGTCTCTTGTCCTTAATAAGACATTGTACCTTCCATTCGTTACACTCTCCATCCAAAAGAATAACTTCACTTTTTTTATTTGGTAGTTGAATCGGATTTTTCGATGGCCTGGGGAACGCCTGCATTCCCAAACCATGATAGGAACTAAGTTACTTAACCCAACAAATCATTGGTTTGCATTAATTTAATACATTCTTCTTAAACTTTAGAATTCACACAGATGCAGACGTTCATATTAGACCGTTAGAGATCTCTCAGAAAAGTGAAGTAACTCAAGCAATTGAGTACATTGCATATTGTTCACCTTCTAGCTACCTATTTGTAGACTCTTTACTCCTAATTTAAATTTGAAAACAAATATAACCAAAGAAAGCAGATAATTTGATCTCACAAGATAGCGTCCTCCATTTCTTATATTCCATGATTTAATAACCCTTGAACAAAATGGTTTATCAGATTTGAAAGAAGCAGCAGACTCCATTGCCATGTGCTTCCCTGCAACAAAATTCACTTTATTGTTATGCCAATTCTCTTATAAAAATACAATTCAAATGCCAACTCCATAAGTTTATTATGGAACTTATAAATTTAACAGGCTCTATATTTTTGGACAAAACTTTTTTCTTACCGAGGAAAGCGGAATTCCTTTTTCTTCTATGATTTTCACCCACCGTTTCAGACTCATTCTTATTTCCCTCATTAGAAACCAAATCAATCAGCAATTTATTGCCCACTGATTGACTTAAGCTGCAAATTTCGTTAAAATTGCATTTCTTTTTCAACACAACGTTTGGATTTAATTCAAAATGAAGAGCACTGAAATTTTTCTCACACCCAGATCTTCCATATATATGAACCCCTAAGTAAGACTTCGCTATGTGGTTGAACACAACAAAATCTCCCAATTGCAGCCTGTGATAATTCACAAATTCTTTCCAACCATGTCGAAATTCCAGTTTATTGTTTGTACTCATTAAGTCCACCTCCCACTCCTGCCCACTTGGTCCTTGCAACACCATATGTGTGACTTTTCCAATTCTGAACTGCGAAACAAGTGCAGGAAGAATGCGCTGCATGAAACACATTACACAATTTGTGAATGTAAACAGTGTAAGAGAAATTTTAAAAAGAAGAATAAGATTGTATGAGTACAAGAACAAACTTACCAGTGTCTCATCAAAGTCTCCAAGCATAACTTTGAAGAAAGAGGGAGACCCATCAAAAAGTGCTTTCTCATGGTATTTGCCATGAATTTTATAACATTTTTGACTGCATATTCTGCAAGGTGTAAAAAGCTCCACCATTTCTTCATGCTCCATGGCAAACTCAGATGCAAAACCTACCTATAAAGAAAACCCACAACAAAACATTAAAACCCTGTAGAGGCAAGGGACCTGACAATGACTAACAGAGAAAAACTATCATTAGACAGTAACGTCAATAAAACTTCTAGTTATAACTCGGCTCACGGACTGGGCGTTCACACATGTGGGCCAAAACGGCCGTCTGAAGTCTCACGTGCAAGGGAATTATAAAACGGCCAAAGTCTGATGTGCTGTCCACATGTGAAGTAAAATTGCACAGGCGTGAAGAAAAGAGAGAGTAGCCTGCAATTATATAGTTGGTGAAAATCATGGTGATAAGCTGTCTAATCAAATATAACTAAATCAAGAAATATATATTCCTATCTATATTTCAACTCAAATGCAATAATGACAGGACTTCTTGATATTTATTAATAGATCTCCTTAATATTTGGTATGTACTTAATTTTAAGAAATCTCCGCATTTTAAACTATGGATTGCTTTTATGATATCGATCGACTATTATGAGGTGAAGTTTAAACATGTTCTCCATGGCTGTATTTTATCTATTTTGCTACATGCTCTTGGTCCCTTTTTGTGCCAATGAATCATTTTAATTAATTTTTTTGGTGCCTTCATGCAAGCTTGTTCATCCTTGAATCTTCATTACTACTAAAAACAATTGTGATACTCTAAATCCTATTTTCTATATCTATTCTCGAACGTGGAAAAGCATTCCAATGCTCATTATCTTCTGCTCGGGCATCACCGATCTGCGTTATCACCCCTTCTCTGCCACGTTGTCAACACAACAATTCTTTTTCATAACCTTCCTCCATTCTTATTGGCTATTCTGTTTTTAGTCTCTCCTAAAAGACATGCCCATAAATTCTATATAAAATAAAAGAATGAGTTACCTACCATTCTAATGCGTTAAAAATGCCTTCTCCACTCCTCATAAATTGACTGCTTTTGGTCGTAAACACGGCTCCATTTACATCCGTTATGGCAGGAGTTAAGATAAAAACAAAAGAAAGCCCTCTATCCAACACAAGTACTAAATTGAGATAAAAAAAAAAATCTTATGTTAATATTATTGTTCTATCTTTATACAGAGTTAGACGCTAGCTATTTCTCATCTTTTCATGGTTATGTGAATTTTATGTTTTGTCTGGTGGGCCCTTATAGCTAATTAAGAATGAGAAAAGTGAATGAATGCATTTCCTCTCATTTTCAAAGCCATGTTCACACAAATTTCTTACCAATTATTCTTTTTGATGTGGTAGCTTCCTATCGCTATACTAAGGCTTAGTCTTTGTATTGAGTTCCAAAGGGCCCAATTTCTTTAACTTTATATGGTGTGGCCTTCAAATTCTTACCACTTGGTGTATATATTGTGGAACTGACCATCTCCCATCGGATATTATCACAAGTGTCTGATTTTCCCCACACATTTTCATTTGCTTGAAGAGATTAATTTTTTGATACTAGATTCGAAGTGCTACACTAGAGCAATCACAACGCTAGACTAATGTTTATTTTTGTTTAATTGAATTACTACCCCTCGTAAAGATCAATTTTGTGTGGTGGCATGGTGTCATTGATTTGAAGGAGAGAAAAGAATCTATGACCATCTTTTAATCTTGTTTGAAAATTTTTAACCTTGTGCTCTTGATAATTATTTTCATTCTTTGGCTTTATCAATGAGTTTCCTAATTTAACTTTATGAATCAAATTAAAAGGAAAATGGGCTATATACATCCTATTTCCATATCCTAAAATTAACATAATTTGGTGATAAAATTATAAAGAGCTCACACACTATAATAATCAAGGTTGGAGTCTGCTAAAGAACTTGTTGTCACTAACCAATCTATCCATTATTTGAAGAAGTAAATGTGGGTGAGTACTTATTTTCTTCATATTCTTCATCCTTGAATTATGTTATTCTTCCCCTATCCCAATTGCTAGAGTACCTATTGTGCTGAGTTTCTCTATGAATTAACTTTTTGAATCATAATTAAATAAGTGAACTCAAAACCCTACCTAGTCAAATTTTGTGAATAAATGAAGATGTATTATAAATAGAAAATCCACATAAAACTTGGTTGAGATCCTTCTCTAAGTGATGAATTTACTAAAATTCAATGAGAAAGGGTGTCTTAACCAACCATTTCTTTCATCCTCGCACACCCTCTCAATGTTGCATCACATCACCTTAATCATCCTAGCCATCACATCATCACCTTAACTTTCATTTCACTAAGGGAATCCCTAGCCTAATTTATCCACCAATCCAATTGAGCCAAGCATCCCATTTTACTTTCTTTGAAATGTCATTCCTTCTTTTAGTCAACATCATTTTAAAGAGAAAAAATATAGACACCTAAATTTGACCACTTAATACTATGTCAAATACCACCTCATCATATGCTAGTACCATTCATAATTCTCTTTTTCATATTGCTAAATATACCATATTATCACATTCTTCAATTAGCTAAATTAATTTTTATTCTTTAGTTAATTAGTGATTTCTGATTAATTAACTATTTCTCTATTTATCCAAAATTAATAAAAGTTAATCCAGTGTCTTCTTTTATCCAACATAAATAAAATAAAGTCCACTTTCTCCATTAATTTTAAATAAATAAAAATAAAAAATCAATTATTCATATACTCATCTATAATTATTAAATAAAAATATTTGACTACTAAAATAAAATTCAATCATATTATAATTCTCCACCATGCATTCAAATAATAAATCTCAACCATTCACAAAATATGATGATAAAAGAAACCTAGCAATAAATATTTAAAAATCATCTCAATCAATATTAACAATCTATTTGTAATCAATTCAACCATTAATTTTTCATATTAATCCTAAAAATTCATAAACATTTAATAAAGTTACCACATAAATATATCGTGATGTATTATCAAATTCATTCAACATTAAATCTAAACCATTGAAATTCTCAATTAAAATATGTAAATCTACCTTCATTTATTCCAAATCAATTCTCACAAGCTTGATAGGGGTATGTTGAAATCTACCTCTATTATATTACAAATCCATGAATAATACAAACTTAATAAATAAATTTTACAAAAAATCTTACATAATTCTGATATAATTCTTGACAACAACCCCAACATGACCCAAAAATTTTGCACAATTTTCTTTTTTAAAACAAAATTCAATTACGATCATGATAACAAATGAGTAAATGGACATCATAAGACAAAAGTACAAATTATTTTCTAGAAATATAATACAAGTCATCCAAAATTTAATACAATTAGTTATGATATATGACTGATGGAGATGTAACTACTCATAATACCTGAAGCATACCTTAAGTGTTCTACAAAGGTCACGTAGACTTCTTATCCTTATCTTTCCATGGTTTATATCAAGGCACAATGTGATCCCAAACACTATGGATTCAATCCCTATCCACCCATCCAAGCATATTTTATGGCCCATGGCAGAGAGTAGAGATTCAACCAACCTACAGTGCATTGGGCTAACTTCCTAATGATTGTTCACCCAAAGTGTTACCTAGCGTTAATAAATTAAAATTATGTTTTCCACATCAGGATATACCAGAGCTATCATAAGAGGTTGGTCCAACTTGTTACCTACCTATTCTTCATTAGGAACTCTCTTTCCTTGTAGTCCATTGGATGAATAAGAAAACAAGGTGGTTCATCACCTACATGCTATTGGACTTAAGGCTTGCATGCCACTAACAAAAAACAATCTTTCTATCTAGTGGTAAGACTAATAGTCCTTTGACATAGTACAATCCTTGACTATTGGCAATCTCATGCATTGATAAGCTTATCATTGAGTGGATCATAGAATTTTTCCATTATTGATCACCTCAAATTGAGAGGAGTGGCCTACTTATGAAAGGTATACAACCTGTACATATTCCCTCATAGGGTCCTTCATCCATAGCCATAAAATTTAGCACATGTACCCAACTTAGCACAATAACTAGAAAGATAATTCTAATTAGGAAAACATAGTCTCTTGGTCCAACATCCACTATGGCATAGTTACCCGATTTTGACATTAGTAAGGAGTGTTTGTTTTAAGTAAATTAC
Organism: Sequoia sempervirens; assembly: GCA_007258455.2. Taxonomy (NCBI): domain Eukaryota; kingdom Viridiplantae; phylum Streptophyta; class Pinopsida; order Cupressales; family Cupressaceae; genus Sequoia; species Sequoia sempervirens. The sequence continues at coordinate 16,966 of VDFB02369203.1, forward strand.
TAAGCTTCTCTAATTGCAAGGTTAAATTGAGACCTTCATATAATCATTAATAGGCCCCTAAGACCCTATATTATGCAGCCTAAGGCTTATTTCAACCAAAATCCCAACATGGACATCATATATACTTAATTCTCCAACTCCCCAAGATTTTCTCTAGCTAAAAAGGCTTGGTGGGACCCATACACCACCTTGAGCATATGAGTCCCATCCAAATGGGACCTATATGCCACCAACAACATATGAGTCCCATTGGGCCCCTTTTTAGGATTTTGAGTGGAAATTAGGGTTCTAAGTTCAAATTCCATGAATGTCAGCCTCTAGGATCTAATAAATAGTACATTGGATGAATTGCCTATATAAACAAGGTATCAAATCATTATTTCACCTAATCCTTCATGATATTAACGAAAACTATCAAGAGTTAAGCATTCCAAGACTTTACAAGAGCATCAAGAGAGTTTACAAGAGCACTTCTAAGGCATTCAAGGGAAAAATTCTTCATCATTTGTTGCAGCAATTCAAAATTTGTCATCATGTCAATATCACAAGGCATAAAACATGATGTTGAGTTAGTGTTTTGATGTAGCATTGAAGGTCCATTTACAAGCATTGTTTCATATCAAAGTGCAAGATAAAGATCTACATCCCACATTGTCATTTCATGTTAGATTGTTGATTTATATATCACAACACCATTCAAGGTATCATTGTTCATGTTTCATCTTTCATGTTTCATGTTCATATTTCATTGTTTCATCACAAGGTCTAATTACCTAAACAAAGTCTCACCAAGGCGAATCCCTATTTCCTAACAAATCAACATATTTTTCTCTCTACATGTGTTATTGTAGATTTAGGTGTCTTGAGGCTTGAAGATCCTTTGAATATTAGATTTCAAGGTTGAAGAAATTCATCAAGTTGTCACAAGGTTTTCATCAACATAGAAAGTCACCTATAGGTTGCAAATTAGGGTTTTAAGACTCAGAAACAAAGTGTGGAAGAAAGAGTAGGGATTGGAGACCTGATTTAGATGTTAACCCTCTAAAAAATTAGAGTGGAATTGATATGCCACTTGCAGCCTATGAGTCCCAATATAACATATTTTCTAGATTTTAGGAGATCTAGATCATACATTGACATATTCTAGTTTTGGCACAAAAACCCTAATCTGGGACTAAATCACCCAGACTAGCGTATGAGTTCCAGTAGGAATTAAACAAAAAAAATTTAGGGTTTTGGATATTTTTTTGACCTCATCATTCTTCCAAGTGCACCTCTATTCATTCTTAGATTGTTATTCTGCATTTCAGTTTCATTTCCTAGGTTTTTAGTAAGGTTTTGCATAATACTTTGCATGTCATTTAGATTTCTTGTCTATCCAAGCCCTAGCTTGGTGGTGAACCCTCTTATTGTCTTCAATCACACCTTAGAATACCTTATTGCAATATTCCTTTCCCCTACTTCATCCTTGGATTGAGATCTCTAAGGTTTCCTTGAGTGTAACAGGTGTGAAATAGGAGCCCTACCCTTGTGCTCCATTCCTCAAAGGTGGGGTGTACTATTTCTAATGCTCCATTTTGGTGAACCTGATGTGAACACCCATTTTTTGATTTGGAGTGCATCATATTCCTAGATCTAGCTTTCATTAACTTTGCATTAGGGTTTTGCATTAGTTAATTCACATCTAGGGTTTAAAAATATTGCATTAGTGAAAGTGCATATAGGTTGCATTTCCGCATCTTGCATCACTGAATTTCATCTGAAATCTACATTTGCACTTAGCCTAGACATCATCCAAAATAGAATACATAAAATTTACATAGAATTTGCTGAAAATGGTGCAAAAACCCTAATTCGGGACTAATTTTCCCCTCTGGGTGATTTAGTCCCTGTACAGGTTGATTTTCCTACTTTTTGGGATTTTTGTGTTGTGCATTTCTCAACATTTGAACCCCTAAAAAACCCTAACTAGGACTCATACACCCCTCTAGGTGAATTAGTCCTAGATCAACCCTAAAACTACCTTTTAAATAGCATTGAAAACCTTGTTTTTGCACTTCCATTTGTTGTTTTTATTTATCTATTTCAATTGGTGGAGTTTTTGTTACATACATTTCACTAAATCTAGCTTAAATCAGTTCATTTCATGCATTTCTTAATTCCAATTTTGCATTTACAGCATTCCATTTTCAAATTGTTACATAGTGTAATTAGTAAATTACCTTGTTTGAAATCTGAAAATTTCATTTACACATTTCATTCTAGGTCTTTATGTCAAGGTCATCCCACAATACTGGTTTACAATTTTTGGCCAAACATAACATTAAATTGAATTTTTTAAAATAAATCTTCACTTTCGGGCACCTATAGCTACTAAACCATGAAGAATTTAAAGATGATGCAAACTAGTGATTTGTGATATTTTGTCTATAAATTATAAATATATTTTTTAAAATGTTTTTTGAATCAGCTCGCATTTCTTTTTCCATCTCCTTCAAAACTAGTTTTTATCAGTAAACACCATTTGTAAAGAGTGATGCTCACCATAAACAACATAACTTTTTTCTATGAAGGATAATTTTTTTTTTTTTTTGAATTTAGCTTTTTAACTATGATATCTAACAAGTTCATTTGGTTTCATAGTGTTTTATTTAAAAAATTTCTCTTGATCAAGTTTTAAAGTCAAACCAATTACAATTTAGACATAGGAAAACCGTAAACAACATAACCTTTTTTGTATGTATCAAAATTCAAATTTTTTTTTAGTGGATCAAGGACATCAATACCTAGCTTGAACAATTTTTTAAGAATTTTTTTTCTGATAATCTACTATTTTTCCACATGTGCAAAATAGAGAACTTGATTTTTAGTGAAAAACCTATGTTTAATTAAAATTAAGAAAAATACATAATTTAAAACCAAAATATATGAAAATTATATTTCATGGATAGTTTGTTCCAAGGACTACCATCGTCCAGTTGGGTCTTTGAAGTTTCATCTATTTTTATCCTCAACCCGAGCTTTGAAAGGAAATTTTTTGTAGAAATTTGGTAGAAGAGGGGGAGAAGGGAAAAAAAGGGGGGTTCAAGTGAAACCCCCTTGGCCCATTCGAGCGAAGGGGGGTTCGCTTGATCCCCCCTTGTTTTACATTTTTTCCTTTGCTTTCCTTTAAAAATGGTGCCAAAATGGATGACATAACACT